>VWYK01113196.1:0-19613 GCA_013399775.1 Semnornis frantzii | reverse complement strand
CCTTCCACCCTAAGCCATTCTGTATTTGTTCTAAACCAAACCACAGTCGTGCTCATTTGACCTGCTGCTTCACCAATCACTTCCCTGCTTCTGGCTACTATTTTTTCCTCTTCTTCCCTTCCTTTGTTTTGCTCTCTTTAGTTGCAGCCTCTTTTGGCCAGGAACACTCTGTGTGTCCAAAGGGCCTGGAACAAGGTGCCCCAGATGGTGCTGTACAGGTCCCTCCTCAGCAGCCACGAGGTTCAACTGTACAGGAAAGGCATTTTTAAACCTACAGCATTTTCCTTTTTTATACCTGCAAATGTGGCCAGGAGCTTCCCAAGCCTGCAGATCTCAGGCCAAGCCACAGGTCTCAGAGGCTAGGACTAAACACTGCAATGATAGAATCAGAGAATTGTCAGGGCTGGAAGGGACCCCAGGACTAAACACTGCAATGACAGCAACACAGAATTGTCAGGGCTGGAAGGGACCCCAGGACTAAACACTGCAATGATAGAATCACAGATTTGTCAGGGCTGGAAGGGACCCCAGGACTAAACACTGCAATGATAGAATCACAGAATTGTCAGGGCTGGAAGGGACCCCAAGGCTCATCCATCTCCAACCCCTGCCATGGGCAGGGACACCTCACCCCAGAGCAGGTTGCTCACAGCCACATCCAGCCTGGCCTTAGAGACCTCCAGGGATGGAGCTTCCAGCACCTCCCTGGGCAACCTGTGCCAGTGTCTCCTCACCTTCATGCTGAAAAACTTCTTCCTGACATCCAATCTGAATCTCCCCACTTTCAGTTTTGCTCCATTCCCCCCAGGCCTATCACTACCTGACACCCTAAAAAGTCCCTCCCCAGCTTTCCTGTAGCCTCCTTTCAGATGCTGCAAGGCCACAAAAAGGTCTCCTCAGAACCTTCCTCTCTCCAGACTGAACAGCCCCAACTCAGCTCTCAGTCTGCTTCCATAAGAGAGCAGCTGCAGCCCTACAATCACAGCTTTCTCCTGCTGTGGTCAGACCAAGGTGAGCAGACTTCACTCAGGACATCAGTGCCCCTCAGTGAGCAGCTGAGGTGCAAAGCTGTAGATGGTTGTGAGGAGTTTGTTTCTCTGGTAATAGTATTGGAATTAATTGAATAGATACCAGCAGTGGTGTGGGCAGCAGGAGCAGGGCACTGATCATGCTCTGTGCTTGGGCACTGGTGAGGCTGCACCTTGAGTCCTGAGGTCAGTTTTGGGCCCCTCACTGCAAGAAGGACATTGAGAGGCTGGAACAGGTCCAGAGAAGGGTCTGGGTGAGGATTCCTGTTGAAGAGAAAAGAATTAAGGAGAAATTGTGGAGAGTGAGGGTGGGGAGACACTGCTACAGCCCAGGGAGGTTGTGGATGTCCCTAGCCTGGAGGTGTTTGAGGCCAGGCTGGATGAGGCCTTGAACAGCCTGTGCTGGTGGGAAGTGTCCCTGCTCATGGCAGGGGGTTGGAGCTGGATGACCTTGAAGGTCCCTTCCAACCCAACCCATTCTGTGTCTCTATGAAGATACAGAAGCAGCTGTTGTTTTTTTTATCAGGGGAGGCTTCCTCCCCATGCTGCTACCCTGGGGCAGCAGGGCAGGGCAGGTCTTGAGTCCCTGTTGCCCATCCTGAAGCTGCTGGGATTTAACACAGAGAGGTTTTTCAGGGCTGTTTGCTCAGCAGCTGTGGGAGTCCTGGGATTTTACCAAAGGTTTCTGTTTCTAATTAGGTTGTTCTCAATTTTAAAGGCCACAGATCTCTTTATGGCACAGAATGGAAAAGCTGACCAGTGGCTGACACCGCACAGAGAGGTGGGTCCTGCTGTTGTACTGAGCTGCAGAGAGCTGCTGCCTCTCCTTGGCTCTGAAAATAGGATCCTGCCAGCCCCCAGCTGCCCTGGGCTCATTCCCAGGGGAGGTTGATGGGCAGGGTTTGGAGGAGCATCCCTCACCCTGGCCTGACTCACAGGGATACGGTTGGGTGAATTCCTGCTGCTCTGCCTGCCCAACTTTCATAGGTACACAGAATGGGTTGGGTTGGAAAGGACCTTAAAGGTCATCCAATGGCAACCTCGTGCCATGGGCAGGGACACCTCCCACCAGCACAGCTTGCTCAAGGCCTCATCCAGCCTGGCCTTGAACAGCTCCAGGCAGGGGACATCCACAACCTCCCTGGGCAACCTGTGCCAGTCTCTCCCCACCCTCCCTCTCAACAATTTCTTCCTCCTCTCCCCTCTCCCAGCTCAAAGCCATTGTCCCTCATCCTGGCACTCCCAGGCCTTGTCCAAAGTCCCTTCCCAGCTCTCCTGTCGCCCCTTCAGGCACTGGAAGTCTTCTCTGAGGTCTCCCTGGAGCCTTCTCTTCTCCAGGCTGCACAGCCCCAACTCTCCCAACCTGTCCCCATAGCAGAGCTTCTCCAGCCCTCTTTGATCATCTCTGTGGCCTCCTCTGGACTCTCTCCAGCAGTTCCATGTCCTTCTTGTGCTGGGGACACCAGACCTGGATGCAGTTCTCCAGGTGTGGTTTTTGGGGCTGAGGCAGTCACAGTGTCTGTGGTCAGTGTCTGAAGCCATGGTCTCACTGCTTGTCACCTGCAGTCAGGGTTTGCAGCCAGATTCTTCCTCCCGGGGCTGGGACTTGCAGCTCAGGCAGGGCTGGAGAGTTGTGCTCTGCTGCTGTCTGTTGTCGTCCAGGCTGGGACGAGACACTGCAGGCTCCCAGTGCTAGCAGGAAGCAGTGTTTGTTTTTTCCCTTCTGTTAGGCTCTGGCTCGCTCCATTGTCTGAAATTCCCTTGCAGAGACTGGCCCAGACCTCAAAAAAAACAAAAAAAAAAAGTCCCAAGGCAGGGGCTGGAACTCCCTGGGCTCTGCCTGTTGGCTGCCTGATGCTGTGCAAACACAGCCTGGGCCTGAAATCCCCCTGGGACAGCACAGAAAGGGCTGATTCAGAACCAGAGCAGGCTGCAGAGCAGTGTGAGCTACACATCACTGCCTGCCTGCCCTGGCCCTGCCTGCAGCTGGGGAGAGAGTGGCTCCTGGAATGCCCAGGGGGAGCTATGCCATGCTGTGCCCTGCCAAGGGCAATAAAGCTGGGGAAGGGTCTGGAGAACAGGGTTGGGGAGGAGCAGCTGAGGGAGCTGAGGGGGGCACTAGTGTGGAGAAGAGGAGGCTGAGGGAGACCTCATTGCTCTCTGCAGCTCCCTGAGAGGAGACTGCAGCCAGGTAGGGGTTGGGCTCTGCTCCCTAGGAACAGGGGATAGAAAGAGAGGGAATGTCCTGAAATTGTGCCAGGGCAGGGCTAGGCTGGAGATGAGGAAAAATTTCTTTGCTGCTAGAGTGGTCAGGAACTGGCAGAGGCTGCCCAGGGAGGTGGTGCAGTGCCCATGCCTGAAGGTGTTGCAGAGCAATGTGCCCATGGCACTTGGGGCCAAGGTTTGGTGCCCATGGTGGGGTTGGGCTGCTGCTTGGACTGGATGACCTCAGAGAGCTTTTCCAACCCACACCATTCAGTGCTGTGCCATGACACCAACTCTGGGAGCTGGGACGTGGTGGGGGAAGTGGCTCCCGGGTGTCCTCATCCAGGGCCGACTGGAGGCTGGGAGAAGGATGAGACAGTGGCTGAGGGCATGGCCGGAGCGGAAACGCTCAGGGCAGTGAAGAATGAGCAGGAGGTCACGTCAGGATGTCACGTGTGGGCCCCGAGGCTTGGGGCTGGGGCAGAACAAAGCTGAGGGAAGCCCTGCACAGCCGCTCCCACCCTGCTTCCTGCTGCCACGGCCTGGAGGCTGCTGGGGGAAGGGAAGGTCGGGCGGGAGGCTGGAAGGCTCCACATGCCTCAGTTTCCCTCAGCTGAGGTGGGCTGGTTGCAGTAGGATGCTCCCCAGGTTTTAGGCTGCTGAGGTGACCTTTGGAGGGTCAGGCTGTTGTGTTCTGCAGACGTTCAGGAAGTGCTGGGCTGAAAGATGGAGCCTGCTGGGGCAGGATCCAGCTCCCACCTCCTGCTGGATGTGTCCCAGCTCACAGCAGGGAGTTTGGACGAGAGACCCTCAAAGGTCATACTGCAACCCGATGCAGTCTGAGCCTATGGAAGCCTTCTGTAGCACTTGAGCAGGCAGGGCCCTTAGATGAGTCTGATGCACCCACAAGGGCCCCAGGGAGCTGCCCCAGAAGCTCCAGTCCCAACTGAATAGTGGTGGCACTTTGCCAGGACTATGTGGTGGCCCTTGGCAAGTGATCCCTGGGAGTGGGGCAACCTCAGGGAACAGCTTCCCTGCCCGGGGACTGTTCCACAGCTTCTCCTCCTCCCCATGCCCTGCTCCTGCTCACAGCTGGGGCCAGTGGCTCCTGAAACGCCCAGAGAGAGCCGTGCTGTGCCGTGCCACGCCGTGCTGTGCCGTGCCACGCCGTGCTGTGCCGTGCCACGCCGTGCTGTGCCGTGCCACGCCGTGGGCACCAAAGCTGAGGAAAGGTCTGGAGAACAGAGCTGGGAAGGAGCAGCTGAAGGACCTGGAGGTGTTTGGGCTGGAGAAGAGGAGCCTGAGGGGAGACCTTTTAGCCTGTGTTGCTCACAGACCCTCCTGCAGCAGCAGAGGCCTTTGGGTGTTGTTCTCCGAGCCGCTGGCAGTGTGCAGGGCTTGGCCGGCAGGACCTGTGAGTGCTCATTTCCTGCAGTCCCAGCTGCAGTGGCTGGGGGCTGCTGCTTTAACCCGCGGGTAGTGAGGCAGCCTGGGCACCTGGTGGGCACCACAGGTGCCTGGAGAGGAACTGAGGAAGGTGATGAGAGGGGGAGTGGGGCAGGGAGGGGTGGGGGCTGCCTCCCAGCTCAGCTGGGTGGCATCGCAGCGAGGGCTGAGCCGGGAGCAGGACCAGAGGTGGTGATTGCTGGGGAGAGCAGGACAGGGGTGTGGTGGTTGGGCTGGCCCTGACGTGGCCTCCCAGTGTGATCCCAGCCCCTGCTCGACCCTCTGCTTCCCAGCCGTTCCCAGCTTCCTGCCTGTCCCACTCTGGGCATGCTCTGCCTGCTGCCCTGTGTCCCTCAGAGGAGGGACTGAGCTTGGCCTCCCTCCAGCAGCCCCCGGGGGAGGCTGGGGGGCAGGCAGAGCACAGTTCCCTCCTGGGACCCTGCTTCCTAAGGCTCTTTTCAGTGGTGCCCAGTGACAGGACAAGGAACAATGGTTGTAAACTGTGGTGCCCAGTGCACCACCTCAACATCAGGAGAAACTTCTTTGATGTGAGGGTGCTGGAGCAGGCTGCCCAGATAGGTTTTGGAGTCTCCTCTGGAGACTCAAATCCCACATGGATGTGTTCCTTTGTGACCTGCCCTGGCAGAGGAGGTTGGACTTGATCTCCAGAGGTCCCTTCCAACTCCTAACATCTCTGGTTCCCTGGGCCCTGGTTGATGTTCCTTCTCATCCCACCCCTCCAAAAGGGAGTGAGGAGGAGCTGATTTGGCCTCAGTTTTGGGCTGTACCCTCGAGCTGCTTGAAGGGGGCTCATGTGGAGCTGATGTCATAGAATCACAGACTGGTTTGGGTTGGAAGGGACCTTTAAAGCTCATCTGGCTTGAAACTGGAGTAGAGGAGGCTGAGATTGGATGTCAGGAGGAAGTTCTGCACAGTGAGGTGGTAAAATGGTGGCACAGGCTGCCCTGGGAGGTGGTTGAAGCCCCATCCCTGGAGGCATTCAAGGCCAGCCTTGATGTGTCCCTGGGCAGAGTGCTCCGGTTGGAGCTGTCCCTGCTGCCTGCAGAGGGTTGGACAAGGTGACCTTGGAGGGTCCCTTCCAACCTGATGCATCTGTGAATCTGGTTTAAACTCAGTACTGGGAAGTTGCTCTCTCATTTGAGGGGCTGAGATGGGTCCTCCCAATTTGCAGGGACTGAAGGGAGCCCCAACATACCCCAGGAGTAGCACAGGACTTGCCAGCAGCCTGGGAAGCTGCACACTTGAGGGTGCTGCTCTCATTGGTGTCCTGGTGGATTTGCCCTGGCTGCAGCCAGCAGCCCTCTGGGCCTCCAACTTACAGTTAAAGCCCAGAGGAAGAGATGGAACCAGGCAGGAGCTGCCTATGGAGCCCTTCAGGTACTGGAAGGCTGCTCTAAGTTCTACCTGGAGCCTTCTCTTCTCCAGGCTGCACATCCCCAACTCTGCCAGCCTGTGCCCACAGCAGAGCTTCTCCAGCCCTCTCAGCATCTCTGTGGCCTCCTGGAGCCTCTACAGCAGCATCAGGTCCTTGTGCTGGGTTCCCCAGAGCTGGAGGCAGTGCTGCAGGTGAGATCTGAGCAGGGCAGAGGGGCAGAACCCCCTCCCTGTGCTGCTGCTCTCAGGCACAGTTGGCTCTGGGCTGCCAGCGACCACTGCTGTCCCATGCTGAGTCTTTTTCATCCACTGACCTCATCACTTTGGGACTCAGGGAAAGGTGCTGGAGGGACCCAGCACCTCTTTGTGGAGAGGCTGCTGCTGGTCTCTTCTCACAGGTAAATAGTGATGGAGCAAGAGGGAATGGCCTCAAGCTACCACCGGGCAGGTTTAGACTGGACATTAGGGAAAGAGTGGTCAGGCATTGGAATGGGCTAGCCAGGGAGGGGATGGAGTCAGCACCCCTGGATGTGTTTAAAACGTGTTTGGATGTGGTGCTTGGGCCTGTGGTTTAGGCTGCACCTTGCAGGGTAGGGCTCCCGGTTGGACTCGGTGATCCTCAGAGGTTTTTCCAACCAGGATGTCTCTGTGATTCTGTGACCCTGCAGAGCTGGGAGCAGGAACCTGTTAGCCTTCAAGTCCTTCTCTTGTTCGCTGTTGTCTTCTTCTCCTCCTGCTAACTTTCTCTCTCCCTCCTCTCTGCAGCTGGCAGAGCGAGGAGCGGCGCTGGGGGAAGCCTCCCCACAGGATGTTCTCTGCACCGAGGGACTCCCTGTAACAGACAACGATGACAATCCCGGCGGGACCTTGGGAAGCACTAACATTTTACTAGCCCAGCACCTGTTTGTGGCTGGCCATTTCTCCCTCCCTTCTCCAAACTCCTCCTCCTCCTCCTCACAGTGATGAGCTATTGATCAAGGAGAATCCTGCTCCTTTTTGCTCCTCAACCCCCCCCTCAACTTTTCGGCGGCTCTTGGGATTTGTATGGCAGCGGCGTAACCGTGGAGAGGCCGGGGTATCACAAACTTATGGATTTTGATAAGAGAGGAGGGAAAGGGGAGCTGGAGGAAGGTAAAAGGATGTCCAAGACAGGTGGAGGAAGGAGCAGTCATGGAAGTCGAAGCGCTGGAACCAACTCAGGAGTCTTAATGGTTGGTCCTAATTTCCGGGTCGGCAAGAAGATTGGATGTGGCAATTTCGGGGAGCTCCGTCTAGGTGAGTAAGGATCTTTCTTCTGGCTTTGACTTCTTCTGGATGGGCTTCACCTGGCACCCAGCTTCTGGATGGGGTTGCTGGTGTCTGCCCGTGCCAGCCAAAGTTGCCAGCCTGTGCCCTTGAGCAGCAGCACCAAGGGCTGTGGAGCAGCTCGTAGGTTGCTTGTTGCATTTAACTGTTCCACACCTTTTGGTTTCCCTCTCCTCAGCTCTGCTTGGTCTTCCAAAGACCACCACCACCCAAAGGCATGGTGGCAGAGGTGCTTCCCATCTCCTCACCCATACCTACCTCAGTCCTGCCAGTTGGTTGCTGTGGTGGCCATGCAGGCCTGGGTGTCCCCCACCACACCAGGCAGTGATGTTGGTTTGCTGAGGTGCAAATATCTGAGTGCTGCCTCAGGAGCCTCAAGACAGTGCAGTCTTCATCTCTGGAGGTCCAAACCCTCCTGGATGTGTTCCTGTGGGATTTGAGGTGATCTTGCTCTAGCAGCAGGGTAGGGGTTGGTCTGGATGATCTTCAGAGGTCCCTTCCAACCCCAGCATGCTGGGATTCAGAGGGTCCCTGTGGGGTGTTCAAGCTTCTGGGCTGAACATCTGGGGAAGAGTGAGGATTTTGGGAAAGAATCCCAGAATGGGCTGGGTTGGAAGGGACCTTAAAGGTCATCTAGTGCCAACCCCCTGCCNCCAAGCTGAACAGCCCCAACTCTGAGCCTGTGCCCACAGCAGAGATTCTCCAGCCCTCTGATCATCATCATAGGAGGAGAGCCTGAGGGAGCTGAGGCTCTTCAGCTTGGAGGGGAGGAGCCTGAGAGGTGACCTCATTAATGTTGATAAAGATGTGCAGGTGAGTGCCAAGAGGCTGGAGCCAGGCTCTGCTGGGTGATGCCCACTGACAGCACAAGGGTGGAAGTTGAGGCATAGCAAGTTCCATGTAAACATCAGGAGGAATTTTTTCCCTGTGAGGTTGAGTGAACACTGGAACAGGCTGCCCAGGGGGGTTGTGGAGTCTCTGGAGACATTCAGAACCTTCCTGGATGTGTTCCTGTGTAATCTGCTCTGGGTGATCCTGCTCTGGCAGGGGTTGGACTGGATGAGCTTTCGAGCTCACTTCCAGCCCCTGACATTCTGTGACTCTGTGATCTTCGTGGCCTCCTCTGGACCCTCTCCAGCAGTTCCAGGCCCTCCTTCTGCTGGGGACACCAGAACTGGAGGCAGTGCTGCAGGTGGGGTCAGAGCAGAGGGGCAGAATCCCCCGTGGTGAATTTTCTGTTTGTTTGAACCTGATTGGTTCAGCTTCTGAAATGTTATGCTCAGAAAAGAAAGGGCTGAATGAAGCCCAACACCTTCCATGCTCACTTCCAGCTTTGAACCAAGTTTATCAAGAAGAAAATTCTTCTCCCAGGGTGGGTGAGCTGAGCTGAGTTGTTCCTCTCACCAAGCCTCTTCGTGCCCTGGGAGCATTTCAGCAGTTGTTAACCCTTTGGCTGGGAGCAGCCTGGCAGTGCCAGGCACTGTGATGCCAGTAGCTCAGTCTGGAGGGCTCCAGGAATGTTGGCCTTGGCAGGGAGTGCTTTGGGAAAGGGGTTGTGCCCTCGGGAAGAGCCAAGCCAGGGTGGACTGGGAGCTGTGGCAGCCTTGCTGCTCCCTGGTATTTTTGGCAGCAGCACTTCAAAGCAGACTCTGAACTCAGCCTGCAGTGAGCAGGCTCTGGGCAGGAGGAACAGGAGGTGAGAGGCTGTCAGCAGAGTGAGGTCACTTTGCTCACCTCTCACAGCCACCCCTGTCTGTGGGGAGCTGGTGTTGGCTCTGCCCAGCATGACAGACTGGCTGGTGCCAGGCTGAACCACCCTGTGCCTGCCCTCCCTGATGGGATCAGAGCTTGGGCAGTTGCTCCCCTTGCATTCAGCTGAGAGGTTCCCACATGGAGGGTCTGTCCCTCCTGGTGTGGTGAGGAGCTCTGCTCCTCGTTGCAGAGCCAGGCTGGTGAGGCTGAGGAGCTCTGCTCCTCGTTGCAGAGCCAGGCTGGTGAGGAGCTCTGCTCCTCGTTGCAGAGCCAGGCTGCTGGGGCTGAGGAGCTCTGCTCCTCGTTGCAGGGCCAGGTACCTTGGAAAGAGAGGAACTTAGGGGTTGTGCCACCCCAGCTGCTCCTTTCACTACCCCTGGAGATGCTGCCCCCACTGCAGGGCTGGCTGGGAGGGGGTGGATGGAGGACTCTGAGCTATGCAAGGCCTACCTGTGTCTTTCCACCTCCTCCTCCCTGCTCACCAGTGGGCATCCCACCGTGGGTACCTGTTTCTGGGTGAGCTCTATTCCATCAGCCTGCTCCAGGCAGGGGTTTGAAGCAGGCTGTGGCTGTTGCTTTGTGTGGTGTGCTCCATCCTGACCCCTGCCTTGGCCTCCCCGTGGCTCTCTGGGGGCCAGCACCGAGGTGGCCACAAGTCTTGTATGGATCTGAGGAGCATCTGTGGCAGTGGCAGCCTGGCCTGCTCTGAGCAGAGCTGCTGCAGGGCCCTGGGAGCAGTTGGGCTCAGTTTGCTGGTGGCTGAAGGGACAAGCAGCAGAGCTCTGCCTCTGGGGCTCTGCAGTGGTCGATTCTCCTGCCAGAGTTTGTCCTTGCCACCAGCAAGGGAAGCTTCTAGTCCCTTCACGTGGTTTTGCTGTCCTGCCTGTCACACCCTGTAGTGCCTGGCAGTGACATGGTGAAGGCCTGAGCTGAAGATCTCAGCCACAGCTCTGTGGCTGTCCTCCCAAACTGGCATCTCCCTTCCTTAGGTGTGCCTGGGAGCTGCGTCAGGGCTCAGGAATGCTGCCAGGGCTCCACAGCAAGCAGGGGATTCCTCCAGCTGCAGAGGGATCAGCAGTGGCATGAGCTGTGTCTGGGCACTCAGTTTTCCCTTGGGAATGCAGCACTGAGTCCCTAAGGGTGGGTGGTTGCAGAGGCCAAAGTGCAGCTCAGTGGTTGAAAGCTTCCAAACCTTCTTTTACCTCTTTCTTTTCACAAAACAAGGCAGGAACATGGCAGGAGGTGACTCCTCCAGCTCCCAGCTGTGGGGGGATGAAGATGAAATTGTCTTTCTGACACAGGTAGCCCAATTCCACCACCACCCTATCCTGGGTGCCCCAGGTTGAACCAAGTGCCCCCCTCCCAGGGCTGAAGGTGTCCAAAATCCAAAGAAGTTTGGTTCAAAATAGAAGGGAAGAAGATTTGGTGTAAGACATCCGTGGAGAGTGATCTGGGCAGGAGCTCCCTGGCTGCCAGAGCAGGGCTGGGATCCTCCTCCTCCTCCATGTTCCCCTGGCCATGGCAGGCTGGGCAGCACACAGATGTGGTGCCAGTCTGGCAGCACCACTGCCCAGTTCCTCCCTGGATGAGCTGGGCTGGAACATTGGAGCTGCCACCTCAGCCCTTGGCACACAGGGTCTGGGGGGAGCTTTGTTTAGGGCTTGTTACCTCCTGCTCTTACCCATCCTGGTTCTTCACCCCGGGCTGGGCAGGGCATTGTGCCCCAGGGCAGCAGATCCCAAGTGCCTGTTCTTGCCCCTGCCAGCCTGCAGCTGTGGGCAGAAGCCATTCCAGCTCCTCCTGGGGCCTTGCAAAGGGCCCAGGGTTGGGGCCAGTTCCCTTTGATAACTCAGTCATGATCTGCACAAGAGGATCAGGGCAGCCTCAGTCAGCTTGCAGGTGACACCAGCCTGGGCAGAGTGCTGATCAGCCTGGGCACAGGAGGCTCTGCAGAGGGACCTGGTCCTGGATCCATGGCTGAGGGCAGTTGTATGAGGTTCAGCAAGGCCAAGTGCTGAGTCACAGCAACCCCAGGAAGGCTCCAAGCTGGGGACAGAGTGGATGGAAACTGCCCACCAGAAAAGGGCCTGGGGGTGCTGGGTGACAGCAGCTGAAGATGAGCCAGGGAGTGCCCAGGTGGCCAGGAAGGGCACCAGCAGCCTGGCATGGATCAGCAATGGTATGGGCAGCAGGAGCAGGGCANTGATCGTAGATCACGTTGGGTGCTTCTGTGCTCCACAACCTCCCTGGGCAACCTGTGCCAGTCTCTCACCACCCTCACTGCAAAGAACCTCCTCCTAACATCCAGTTTCAATCTCCCCTCTGCCAGTTTAAACTCATTGTCCTTTCCTCAGTCTCAACAATTTCCTTCTCCTCTCCCCTCTCACTCTCCCCTCTGCCAGCTCAAAGCCCTTGTCCCTCATCCTGGTACTCCCAACCCTTGTCCCAAGTCCCTCTCCAGTTCTCCTGAAGGCCTTTCAGGCCCTGCAAGGCTGCTCTGAGCTCTCTCTGGAGCCTTCACCAAGCTGAACAGCTTCAGCTCTCCCAGCCCAACTCTCCTGCCCTCCCAATGCCTCTTGCTTGTTTTCCTCTCAGCTCAAGCTCTGCAGTAATTGGGGTTTCCCCCACAATGGTATCCATGGTCAGTGGATGCTGTGCCCTGCACTGTGCCATGAGCAAGGGCACTGCAGGGGGAGAACCTGGCAAAGGGGAAACCACTTGGATGGGGTCAGGGTGAGGAGCCCTGCACAGATCCCAGCTCCACCGTGGGCTGCTGTGATGCACAGGAGCAGCTGCAGGACCCCACTGCAGCCAGCTCCAGCCTGGGGAGGGGACAGTCAGGGAGCTGGCAGAAGGCCCTGTCCAGCCTGTGGGCACCATACAGACTCAGGGCTGGGTGGCTGCTGGGTGCCCCTGGCTCAGTGCTGCTGGGACATGTCCTATCTTGCAGGTGCTGGCAGCTGACTCTGGAGGCTCTGCCAGCCCCAAGCAGGGCAAAGGCCTCTCTGCAAACACAAATATTTGCTTTCTGACGCCCATCTTGCTGCTTCTCTCTTTTCTTTCTCTCCTTTCAGCAGCATTTTTTCTTCTCTGACCCTTGCAACACTGCCTCGGGCACACCCAGCACATTTTAGCTCCTGAAGGTGCCATGAGCTGGGGGTGGAGGTGGCTGCAGGAGCTGCTCCTGGTGCGGGGATCTCCCAGCATGGGGGCAGAACCCTGCAGGCCTCCCTTCCTCCTCCCTCTTTCACTTTTTGTTCCTCTCATTCTAGGCCACTTCTGCTCTTTGCACCTTTTTGTTCATGGGAAGAGGGTGGTGGTGGTGGTTGGACAGCACCAATGGTTCCTTCTCCTCTGCTCTCTTCTCTCAGCCTTGCCCAAGCCCTCTGAGCCATGGGCTGGGGATGAGCCATGGGCTGGTTCCTCAGGCTGCCAGCTCCCAGGGCAAGGTTTTGTGCTAGTGAGCTATAGGGGGGGACCCAGAGTGGTGGGGACAGGGCAGATGCCACCTCACAAGAACAGGGTGGACCTCTCCCAAGCACAGCTCTGCTGGGGATGCTCCTACCTATTTCCCCTCTGTTTCCTCTCTCCCTCCTACCACCAAACCATGGCCTCAGCACTACAGCTCCATGGCTTCGAAACCCCTCCAGGGATGGGGACTCCACCACTACCCTGGGCAGCCTGGACCTGGCCTGGACAACCTTCAAGGGGCAGAAATTCTTCCTCATGTCCAACCTGAACCTCCTCTGGCACAACTCGAGGCTGTTTCCTCATGTCCTGCCACTTGTTCCTTGGGAGCAGACACCAATCCCCACCTGGCTCCAGCCTCCTCTCAGGAAGGATTTTTCTCCCCATTTCCCACCTGGCTCCAGCCTCCTCTCAGGAAGGATTTTTCTCCCCATTTCCCACTTGGCTCCAGCCTCCTCTCAGGAAAGATTTTTCTCCCCATTCCCCACTTGGCTCCAGCCTCCTCTCAGGAAAGATTTTTCTCCCCATTGAGTTACTGAGCTGTGACTGCTTGCAGCAGGGCTGAGGGAGCTGCAGTGAGGTCCATCAGGATTTCACTTCTTCCCTGTCCTGGTCAAGTTCCCAAAGAACTAAGGGTTTCCTGGAGCTCTTTGGAGCCATGCACAGGCGTGGAGGATGTCCCAGCTCCTTCCCAGGAAATGCCAGTCCAGGATGGGCCAAACCCTCCCCTCCCTGGGTCTGGCATATGCTTGTCCCTCCCAAATCGCCTGCTGCCTAATCTCTGAGAAGGGATTTGCTTTTGCAGAGACAGGAGACAAAGTGGCTTGGGAGGAGGTCCCCTGGGATGTGAGGCAGCAGGGCTGAGCCCCTCGGTGGCTGCAGAGCCCAGCCCTGGGAGGAGCTGCTCCATTAATATCTCCCATTCATCCCTCTGCCATAATCCTGCTGCCGGCTCTGGTGCTCAGCAGCTGGCTCTGATGTCACCCAGGCAGGATTTATTGCTGCTTCAGGTGGAGAGCAGCAGTGGGAGCAGATGAAATCTCATGCTGGGAGGAGTCTGTGCCCCGAGCAAATTGCTTGGAGCAGATCCGAGGAGGCAGATGCAGCTCCGTGGGGTCAGTGTCTGCTGGCTCTGCACTGGGGAAGGGAATCTGCTGCCCTTAGCTCTGATCCTAGAGACCTCTCAGGCACTGCTGCAAACCTTTTGAGTGCTGGAGCCCTGGAGCAGGCTGCCCAGATAGGTTGTAGTGTCTCCTCTGGAGAGCTTCCAAACCCTCTCTGACTGTGGTGATCCTGGGCAAGCTGCTGTGGGTGCCCTGCTTTGGCAGTATGATCCCCAAAGTTCCCTCCCAACCCCACCATGATGGCATTCTGGGATTAATCTTTGGCTTTATGGACCTGGGGCAGAGTTAGTACTGACTCTTCCCAGGGCTAACAGCTTCCTCAGGCCCTGCAGGCTGGCTGTGCTGAGCAGGCTGATGTGCAGACACTGCTGGTGCAGCCTTTCTGGCTGTGAAAACTACCAGGAAGGTGCTGAGCCATCTGGGAAGTCATTGCCAGGGTTTTGGGGTGGCTCTTCCAGCTGTGCTGGGCTGTTGGAGGCAGACACCTTGGCCTCCCTGCAGGACTGCAGGGACCTCAGCTTCTGGGCTGTGCTGTGGGTCTGTTTCTGCCTTCCTCACTGCAGGAAGGGTATTGATGAAGAGGAGTGTGGCCAGCAGATGGAGGGAGGTTCTCCTCCTCTGCTCTGCCCTAGTTGAGACCTCACCTGCAATGTTGCCTCAGTTCTGGGCTCCCCAGTTCAGGAAGGACAGGGATCTGCTGGAGGCAGGCCAAGGGAGGGCTATGAAGATGATGAAGGGGCTGGAGCCTCCCTGTGAGGAGAGGCTGAGGCACCTGGGGCTGTTTGGTCTGGTGAAGAGAAGACTTAGAGGGGATCTGATCAATGTTTATAACTATCTGGGGGCTGGGGGTCAAGAGGGAGGGGACAAACTCTGCTCATTTGTGCCTTGGGATAGGACAAGGGCAATGGGTATGAACTACAGCCCAAGAGTTCCACCTCAGCATGAGGAAGAACTTCACTCTAAGAGGCCCAGAGCACTGGCACAGGCTGCTCAGAGGGCTTGTGGAACCTCCTCCTCTGGAGACTTTCCAGCCCTGTCTGGATGTGTTCCTGTGCAACCTGTGCTGGATTCTGTGATGCTGCTCTGGCAGGGGTTGGACTTGATGATCTTTGGAGGTCCCTTCCAACCCCCAACATCCTATGATTGAGGGGCTGGAGCAGGTCCAGAGGAGAGGGATGAGACTGGGGAGGGGGCTGGAGGGGAAGTCTGATGAGGAGAGGCTGAGGGTGTTCAGCCTGGAGAAGAGGAGACTCAGAGGGGACCTTAGCACTCTTTACAGCTACCTACAAGGAAGCTGTAATCAGGTGAGGGTCAGGCTCTGCTCCCAAGCAGCTTGTGACAGGACAAGAGGGCATGGCCTGAAGCTGTGCCAGAGGAGGCTTAGGTTGGATGTTAGGAAGCACTTCCTCATGGAAAGGTGATTGGGCACTGGAAGGGACTGCCCAGGGAGGTGGTGGAGTCACCATCCCTGGAGGTCTTCAAGAAAAGGTTGGATGTGGCACTTGGTGCCATGGTTTGGCTGATGTGGTGGGGTTAGGTTATAGGCTGAGCTTGATGATCTCAGAGGTCTTTTCCAGCCTCAATGATTCTGTGGTTCCCCTGCACCCTCAGGAGGCTGGGAATGTCCTGAAGGATGAGGCTGAGCTGCACCTGTGCACACAGCCTGTGCTGCCCCCAGGAGTGATCCCAGCCCTGGGCAAGGGCTGTGCACCTGCCTGCTGTGTCTTCAAACCACTGCCAGCTCCCCCAGTGCTCCTGGGGGCCCTTCCTTCCTGCCAGCCTCTACACAATCCCACAGTGTCTCCCAGCTCTAGAGAGCACCCCCAGAGCAAGGCAGCTCCTCTCAGTGTGGGGCTGGGAAGAAGCAGCATGTCCCAGCTTTGCTCCTGCCATGGCAATCCCTGCAGGCCTCAACTGGGACGTTGCCCCCTTCCAAGCAGACTTGGCTCCAGCATCCCCCCAGCAGCCTGCCTATCCCAAAGGAATCCACGTGTTCCATCTGGGAGCAATTAGCAGGCATGCTGCAACTCCCCACAGTGGGCTCCTGCTTCTGCCTCCAGGCTCCTCCAGGAGCTGCTAAACCTGTTCGGGACATGGTGCAGTGCTGGGGTGGGTGTGGGGTTAGGGCAAGGCTGCCTCGTTCCAACTGCCTTCTGTGTCTCTCCTGCAGGCAAGAACCTCTACACCAACGAGTACGTAGCTATCAAATTGGTGAGTCCTTGTCTGCCCAGGGGGTCCCTGCTCAGGGAAGGAGCTGCCCACCCTCCCCGGGCTGCTGGAGTGGGTTGAGCCGAGTGGGCAGTGCTGGGCGGGAGCTGGATAGGAGCTGGGTGAGGGTGGGCAAAGCATCCTGGTGCAAATGGGGTGACCTGGGCACAGGGGCTTGGCTTCTTCAGGTTCTCCCTGTGGCCTGCTCAGCTGGTGGCAGCAGCAGGGTGAAGGTGGTCCCCATTGATAGCTGCTCCTGTTCATGTCTACCCCAGACCTCCCTGGATCAGGCTCCCACAGTTTCCTCTCTTCGGCCCCTGAGGCTTCATCTCTTTTATACAACCCCCAAATGCTCTCAGTCCTGCTGCTGCCAGCATCTGAAGGAGGTGTCTGACACCACCTGAATGTCCACACTACAACAGCCTTAACTGTTGTTCCTCCTCTCCCCCAAGGAACCCATCAAGTCCCGAGCCCCCCAGCTGCACCTGGAGTACCGCTTCTACAAGCAGCTTGGCAATGCAGGTACGGGGAGGGGCTGGGCTGGGGGAGGGAAGCTTCCAGTCAATGTGACTCTGCAACTTCCCTCCCCAGCCTGAGCAGCTCCTGCCCATCTGCTCGGCTGGGAGAGGCTGATTTTCCACAGAGCCACGTCTAAGCTTTGATCCCTTTTGATTTAGTCCTTTCCCCCCCACACACCTCCCCCGCAGCAGAGCTGGGCATGCAGATGGAGCTGCCTCCTTCACCCTCCTGCCAAGAGCAGAGCCAGGCTGGCTGCAGCACAGGGGGAGGGCAGTGCAGGGACACCCCCTCCACCCCCATCTGCAGCCCCTCTCCCAACACCATGGCCATGAGAGCTTGGCTGTGTGCTGCTCCACCCTGCCAGGAGCCTTTCCAACCTCTCCTCTGTCTCTTGCAGAAGGAATTCCTCAGGTTTACTACTTTGGCCCCTGTGGGAAGTACAATGCCATGGTGCTGGAGCTGCTAGGCCCCAGCCTAGAGGATCTCTTTGATCTGTGTGATCGAACCTTCACGCTCAAGACCGTCCTGATGATTGCAATCCAGCTGGTGAGGACACAGCTGCACCTCAGCCTGGCCACCTGGGCAGCAGAGTGGCATCTGGGCATGGTGGTCACAGCCTGGGGATACTGCAGAAGGGGAGGGGACAGGGGGGTGAGCAGGGCCCAGCCAGCTACAGCAGACACTGGCACATCCCAGCCCACCTCCTGCCACAACTCAGCCTGTCCCTGATGCAGGAGGGGCTCCCTCAGCCCCACACAGACCCTCCCTGACCTGGCTGTGTGTCCAGGATGTGAGCTGCCAGCCAGAGGGACCTGGACAAGCTGGAGAAGTGGCCTCATGAGAACCTCAGGAGGTTCAGCAAGGCCAAGCACAAAGTCTGCACCTGGCTTGGGACAGCTCCTGGTATCTACACAGGCTGGGGATGAAGGCTGGAGAGCAGCCCTGAGCAGAAGGACCTCGGGGTGCAAAGTTGGAGATGAGCTGGCACTGAGCGCTGCCAGCCCTGCCCTGGGCTGATCCCCAGCAGTGTGGGCAGCAGGGGCACGGAGGGGATTCTGCCCCTCTGCTGTGCTCTCCTGAGACCCACCCCTGCAGTGCTGGGGCAGCTCTGGAGCCCTCAGCACAGCACAGACAGGGAACTGATAGAGCAGAGCCAGAGGAGGGCACAGCAGTGCTGGCAGGGCTGGAAGGGCTCTGCTGGGAGGTCAGGCTGAGAGAGTTGGGCTTGGGCAGCCTGCAGAGGAGAAGGCTCCAGGGAGCCCTTCTGGTGGCCTTGCAGGGCTGAAAGGGCTGAGCAGAAAGCTGGGGACAGACTTCTGAGCAGGGCCTGTTGGGACAGGGCCAGGGTGGGGATGGTTTGAACTGGAAGAGGGAGATTGAGAGTGGAGAGAAGGGAGAAATGTTTGGCCCTGAGGGTGGGGAGAGCCTGTGCCAGGGTGCCCAGAGAGGTGGGAGCTGCCCCATGCCTGGCAGCACTGCAGCTCAGGTTGTTTGGGGCTCTGAGCAGCCTGCTCTGGTTGGGGCTGTCCCTGCTGGCTGCAGGGGCTTGGCTTGGATGAGCTTTAAGGTCCCTTCCCACCCAAACCAGTCTGGGATCCTCTGTGACCAGGCTGAGGTCATCTCCTGCAGCTGGAGAACCTCTCAGCCTGTCCCTTCCGCTCAGCGTAAGGTGCAGGCCATGGGAGCAGAGTCAGGCCCGGGGGGAGGAAGGTGCAGAGAAAGGGTGTGGAGGGTGCAGGCTGGCACTGAGCTCTGCTCCTGCCCCCAGATCACCCGGATGGAGTATGTGCACACCAAGAGCCTCATCTACAGAGACGTCAAACCAGAGAACTTCCTGGTGGGGCGACCGGGCAGCAAGCGGCAGCACAGCATCCACATCATCGACTTCGGCCTGGCCAAGGAGTACATCGACCCCGAGACCAAAAAACACATCCCCTACAGAGAGCACAAGAGCCTGACGGGGACAGCTCGCTACATGAGCATCAACACCCACCTGGGCAAAGGTGCCTGCTGCCAGCCCTGCCCCCGGGCACAGCCAGGGGGCTGGGGACAAGCTGCCTCTGCAGCACTTCGGCCTGAGTGGAGTTGGAGTGGTGCAGGGGTTGGAATCATCTGCCAGGCTGCAGCCAAAGCAGCGTGGGCAGAGGTGGAGAGAGAGGATCCTGCCCCTCTGCTCTGCTCTGGGGACACCTCACATGGAGCACTGTGTGCAGCTGTGGGGTCCTCAACACATGGAAGTATTGGAGAGGGTTGAGAGAAGACCACAAAGATGATCACAGGCCTGGAGAAGCTCTGCTGTGGGCACAGGCTGGCAGAGTTGGGGCTGTGCAGTCAGGAGAGAAGGCTCCAGGGAGAGCTCAGAGCTGCAGTTTAATAGCTGCAGGGGACTCCAGGCAGGCTGAGGAGGGACTGCTCAGAAGGGGCTGTGGGGACAGGCTGAGGGCAATGGTTTGGAAGTGGAGCAGGGCAGAGTTAGGTTGGGCATCAGGAGGGAGCTGGGCACAGGGAGGTGAGCAGAGACTGGCACAGGCTGCCCTGGGAGGTGCTTGAGGCCCCATCCCTGGAGACATCCAAGACCAGCCTGGCTGTGTCCCTGTGCAGCTCTGCTGTGGTTGGAGATGTCCCTGCTGCCTGCAGGAGGCTGGCCAAGGTGCCCTTGGAGGGTCCCTTCCAGCCCAGTGCCATCTGTGACTCTCTTTGTCTCCGTGCAGAACAAAGCCGCAGGGATGACCTGGAAGCACTTGGGCACATGTTTATGTACTTCCTCCGTGGGAGCCTCCCTTGGCAAGGCCTCAAGGTAAGTGCCAGCTGCCTCCTGGGCATGGCTGCCCCGTGGGTCTGGCTCTGTCAGGGCATGGGCAGCATCAGGGATGGGGGAAGACTTTGACCCCTGGGGTACTGAACGGCTGGCACTGTGCCCGATGCAGGACCTGCTGCTCTGAGCCATGTGCCACGTGGCTGCAGGTGTCCCCCTCCCTGTGTTCCACTGTTTTTTGGGTGTCACAGAGGCTGTCCCAGAGCCTCGCTCCCTGGCATTCATCCTCCTGCACGGGAGGTTGCTTGGTGATGCTCTCTGGCAGTTCCTGGAAAAAGGGGAACCAAGAAGCCATTGGTGCCCTGTTAGTGCCCATCTGGTGACCCCCTGCTTGTGACACACACACAC
>VWYK01113192.1:18032-42921 GCA_013399775.1 Semnornis frantzii | reverse complement strand
TTTTTTTTTAACTGCATATATAGAGCTGAGTTACCTCTCTGGAAACTTACTTAAGTTGCATCCTCTTTTAAATAAATTATTGGAAAAATAAAAAGTGATCAGTTCCCATTTACAGACAGGAGAGTCTGCTAATAATTAACAAATTATTTATTCATGTGAGAGATCTATAATGTAATTTAGAAAACCAACCAACCAACCAAAAAAATCTAAACCAGAAAATTATCTGGTTTGGATGATGAAGATTTGAATGTATTCACAGATTCAAAAATGTTATGGCTACTTCAATTGAGAATTTATTAATGTGATTTTTAAATAATGATTTAGAAATCATTGTTTTTAAAATAACTGTCCCAGTTGGTGTTTAATTAATTATCTTAAGCAGTGCTAGCAATCCAAGGAAGATTTATGATGTGTGTGGCAGATGGCAGCTGTTTTCTTTGTTTGTGTGCCGAGTATGATGGTTGCATTTTGTTAAGGGTGGCTGGCTGCAGAGCCAAGAGGAAAATGGGTTGCTTCTCTGGTCCTGGCTGGTCTGTACTATGTCAGGTGAATCTTATGCAGGGAAAGGAATTTTTCCTCTGTCCCGGGATCTTTGGGGCACAGGAGAAAGCACTCTAGAAGGCAAGGCAGCAGAGAATGAGCATATAGGTACTCACCAAGCAATATTCAGACTGGTGCTTGTTAGAGCACAAAGAAATCAGATGAGCAGTTTCAAAGTAGGTATTTTTTGACTTGTGAGACTAAGATGAAGGCGAGTTGAAATAGTCTGTCCTGCATGAATTTAATGGGCAGGGAACAGATATATTTACAAAATCTCTTATTTCTGTTCTTATTCTGAATTTTCTCTTTTTTTTAAAGACAATTTCCTGTTGCAGCATATGTTCAAGTAAATCCCTGCTTATGCTTTTAAAGATATTGAGTGTGTTCAGTTACAAACTAAACTGTTCTCAAAACCTCAGTCAACTTCTGTCGCATCCTTCAGTAGCTTTTTGGAGACCCTGTTCTGTTCACTGCTTGAGAGGGAGATGAGGTTCTTGGGAAGCTGAGGAGAAAAAAGGAGACAAATTTGAAAAAGCATGTCAGCAATATCTCTTATACTTCTGCTATCATATGAAATCTTTTCCAAATGGTTGTACTTAAGATATATTGCAGAAACTGTTTCCAAATAAAGTGAACAGATAGTTACAGACTAATGACAATTCAAAACCATTTGCTGTGGGAGTGAGAGGCTGTTACATCACAGAAATCAGTTGCTCAAATCCACTGGGATATGCCATTCAGGTTATGTGGGCAGGCTTGTCATTGTCTGCTTTCTGATTAGCATACAACCCCTTTGTATGCTGATATTCAGAGCTCCTTGTTTCCAGGCTAATCTTCACAACTGATTGGAAAAAATAAGTTATTGTATGTTAGAATTCCCTAGTCTACTCATGTCTTTCCAGTCTCTGGAGTCTTGCTCATCATTATTTTTCTTAAATATTTATTGCCTATGTTGAAGAAGAAAATCAAAGTGAAAAAGTTGTTTCTGTTGCAAAACTGAAACCATAATCATGAATAAAAGCAAACAAACAACAAAAATCTCACCAAAGCAAAGTAGAAGCTAGCAAAAAAAGTGGTGTTTTGTGAATGGCTGGTAAGTACGAGCAAGCTTGAGAGATTTCAGGCAATAGTACGTTGCTCTATTATGTAGTTGGGTTGTTAAGTTTCCCTTGTTAAAATGAAATAATAAAAAAGGAACCTTCCAGCAATGCGTTTAATGAAGGTTAAAGTATATTCAATACAAAAGGATATTCAATATTATATTAACATTTTCTGTTACATGTTGCAGGTTTACTTGAAAAAGAAACCTTAGAGTGTTCCTCTTTTTGGAAAAACCTTCCAAGCGGCTCTGAAATATTGGCTTTTTCTTATGCAAAGACTTCCTAATCCTTAAAGTGTCCTTCTTGTTCTCATTAATCCATTGGTTAAATATCACAGTAGCCTTCCTTTCTAATGAGCAATGTTCACTATTTGGATTGGAGAAAGCAATCCTGCTGCATCTTCCAGGCTTTTTCATGTATCAAAAGGGTTTGTGCAACACCCAAGTTCAAATGTCTTATCTCCAAAGCTTGTTATCAAAAAGATATTGACATACTGAAAGATCACAGCAGTGTATCTTATGACAGGGCTAATGGGATTCCTTTTAAAGCCAAAGATTCAAAGACCCTAGAATAGCGTCTTGGCCAAGACAAGTAACAGTGTACAACTGCCTGAAGAATGCAAACACAAGAAAAGAGAGATGTCATGTTATAGTAACTGTCTGTCCTGCTGGGGCAAAACAGGCCCAGACTTATTTGCAATGCTGGTGCCCTGCTTGGCTAGGTTTCAAGTTTCTCTCCTGCCAGTGGTCTGTTTTGCCTTGAGGGGTGACTGAAGGGGGTCTGCTGTGGGAAAGCTTCACCTCACTTGCTTCTGGGCTCGGCTCCTCCGCCTGCTGCTGGTAGTGTTGCGGACAGCTACTCGAGAACACGTGGCTCCTCGCTTCTTGCTTTCGGTTTTGGCAGCACACTCAGCTCCTCCTACCCTCTTTGCCTTGTGGTTGCACTGAAAACACAATTTGGGATTATAATTTCTTCAATTATGACCTCAAGGCAGCATCTCGGTTTGATCAGTGAGTAATCTTGGCTATTAAATCAATTGGAGTCTCAGGTTTTCCCACCACCAGCCCTGTTCGAGAGCAAGGGGAATCCATCTTGCGGCTGGCAGCAGCAGTTGCTGCTCCTCACCCTCCTGAGTTATGCGTAGGATATGGGTATTTATATTTCTTTGTCCCTTCCCTAAACTGCTCCACAAAAATTCCTATTGCACCTTTTGTGTAAATAATTCCCAAGTGGGTTTTCGAACATTTGGTAATTTGTACATAGTTCACTGTTTTGGGGTGTGTTTGTGTTTGTTTGGTGAGGGAATTTGCGTTAATAAAGTTGGATATTTTCCCATTTCCGCGTATTAAATTTGAATATTCATAACACTATCCAATAGTAATAATAACATGGGACTAACTGCTATCTGAATCTTAGTAAGTACCTTTAGGTAATTAGATTTAGTGACTTGTGGAGCTCCTTCTGAAAGGGACTGTGAATGGTGGTGCAAGGCTGACATCTGAAATGAGGTGGTGCCAGAGGCTGCCACTTGTAGGAAGCTCTTTGCTGGCCAGGAAGTGGGTGGGATGACCCACTTTCTACTCTCTGACTCCAGCACTGGGGAGTCTTCTGTGGTGTTCATTGTGGATATACAAGGAACAACTTCAGCCTGTGTGAATGTATGTAAAAGCTGTTGTGGAGGTGGTTGTTAAGGAGAAGGGAATTTCAGAGTTCAGCTATGTGCCTTTGTTCCTAAATTCATTGAGATGCATTCATGTTTCTGTGCATTTAATATTTCAGATATATGAAGTACGTTGTGCTCTGTGCCAGTCATGTGGACTGATGAACGACTGACATTGTAATCCATTAATGCACATTATCGATGAGATTGCCAGACAAACTTTGTTAGTATAAGAAATTTTGCAAGGCTTTTCACGGAATGATCACTGTACAAATGTTGTAAATCTCTTTATGATACAAGGCACTAGACTTGTACCCATAGATAGCTCCAAGTACAAAAAAACCAAATTACTGTTCTCTGACATTTCGCCATCAGATTTCACAGGTTTCTGTGAAGGTGTGATTCAGTATTATCTTACTGATTTTTTTCACATCTATTAGGTTTTTCTAGGTTGTTGGTGAAGATGGAGTTCACTACATCCATGAAACAGCCCTGTCCCTACAGTGTGTATGGGTTTTACTGGCAGGTGTCATACCCCAGTGAATTTCTGAATGAAAGTGGCTGACAGGAGGAGTTGCAGCAGGCTCTGGACAGCTATTTAGTGTCATAGTGTATCATTATTTACTTGCCTTTAGACTTTTACACAGTAACTCATGTAAGACCTAGAATATCAGTTATCTTCTCTGCACCTCGGTGCTGTCCTTGGGCAGAACACAGATGACAACATGAGCATTGGAGAATAGATAGTAGTCAATGGCATTGAAGTTTCGCAACAGGCGGGATTAGTGTACATGGGGACTCAGAGCATTCTTAATTCACTTAGAGGCTCAAACATTTTATTGACTTGTGGTTTCACCAATAGCTACTGATAATGACACCCATTTGAGAAGTTTGAGGCTTTTTTAATGAAAGATTTTGACGGCATTTAATCTTTTGCATCTACAGAGAAGTGTACATCTGTGAAATTCAAATGAGAAAAGAAAGAGAACAAAATTTCTTTAGACACACAAAGGAGGTACAGGTTGAATTGTGAGTCATCTTTCAATGAAGACATCTTAAGTACCCACATTTTTAAGTTCATTTTCATGTTTGAAATAAAAAGAAGCAATATAGAAATTTCCCATTACACTATGAATAACAACATATGGCTTAATATTTTGGTAGAAGTATATATTGTTAGATACTCTAGAGATTTTAAATAGGATATGTGCTTCATAACTCCAAGATACCTTGTTTCTGTTACCACTGCTACAGTGTCAGTGTAAAAGCAAAAATTAGATCTGAATAAGTTACCTGATCTTTAGTGTGACAGTACCAGTGGGGAACTACAGATCCCTTAGTGGGCTTAAAAAAAACACACTGAACCACAAATGCGACTTCTTGGCAGTTCAAATGTATCCTCAGTGAACTGTCAGATTTTTATTTTTTTTTCCTGTTTTTTTAAATTCTGCTATGAAGATAGGTAGGAGTGCATTCTGGGCAGCAATAGCTGGAGGTAAACTGAACATGTGTGATAGCTGCTGCTTCTCAGTGGTCATTAGACAGCTGATGAACAGCAGTTTGCTGCTCCATGAGGCCTCAGTTCACAGATTTCAGCCTCTCCACAGGTCATTGCAAAAGACCTCAGCTGAGTGGATTAAGCAGTGTTGTGAAGATGTGCTAAATGGTGTAAAAACAAAAGCTGAGAGAGTTTGGTGTTGGTCTGTGTTACATGGAAGTAGGTTTAGTTTAAGGGTCACAATGTTTAAGAAGTTAGCAGAGTGGTTGTCAAGCAAGTGAAGAGTAAGTTGGAATGGTGAGGACATCTTTGGTCATTGTCCTTGTAGTCTCCCTCCAGTTTTTCCTGTTCAAACTGTTTTTTTAATCTAGTCTCTCTTGTTTTAAAATTCAGCAGCACAAAATGAAATTGAATGATAATTTATGATGCATAAACACATTTCACAGACAAGCTCAAAATAGGTTAACTTGTCTTCGTTATAGATATACACTCTATTGCATATATTATATTAAACACAGTTATATAAAACCATGTTTCAAAATAGAAGAATTGCAACTGAACAACTACCTGGGAAATCCAGCTCTCAGTATAATCATGCCATGCTGATGACATGCACTTAGCATACTCAGGAAAAATGTGATATTCAGAAAACAGAGCATTCAGAAGTTATAGTAGTATGCTATGATTTTATGTTTTCTTTTGATGGAAAATTTCTATGTAAGGGAATATAAATTAAGCCAAGAATATATCCGTCTTCTAACACATCTGTACTACTTGTTTTGCTGTAATATTATTCCCTCCTACAAAATCACTTTACTTTCTTTATCTGATTTGTATTGGGAACCCTTCTAGTTTCAGCCTGTAAGTGTGTGGTTTGCTAGATGTTGGAAGGCATAATGATGTGACCGTCTCTCTGATTTGTTTCCTCAGATCAGAGGAAAAGCTGATGTGCTTGAAAGTTTGTCTATATACATCAGATAAGGAATACTTAGAGGTCAACCGTTTTTCTACTTTATCAACCCAATTTTATCTAGCATCATAATCTCAGCTACTGGATTCCATAAATTAGCTTGTCTCTTCACAAGCATTGCATAGTAAATAAACCACGTTTGACTCTCCTAAATTTTTAATTTGCTCTGCAACATGTTTGCGTTCAATGTGAGACTTCTATGGAAATAGATTTTTTTTTTAAGTGATTTTTCTGTGGGCTTGTACAAGTGCTAAAACTTTGCAGTGCTCTAAATGGAGCATTGCAAGAAATTGGGCTGTTTTGCCACTTCACCTCATTTTGAGAGCTGAAAATGAATTATTTAAGCAATGGGAGAGGATAGACTTTGCAGCAGTGCAGATTAACGCCAATTCTGGATGTTTGCTTTGTTTTTCCATCACATGTGAATGGTACATTAATCAGCACTAATGAACAATCCAATGTTATTAAGATTTCAAATTGTTCTTTCTATTGCTAAAAATAGAATTTAAGGATTTCTTGTTCTAATAGTTATTGGTGAGGAAAAGATTACATTTTTATTTTCAAGATGAACAACAATAAAAATACTTTCAAAACCAAATGTTATTCACTTTTTAGGGATTTCCTTTCTTGTCTGAGGAATTACAGATCTAAAGCACTTTCATATGTTCAGTTTGAATTGTCTTTTCATTTTGCATTGACAGATTCATACAGCCTTGCATTGAGGCAGAGCTAATGTGAATTTGTTTCTGGGACATCTGCTCCTGCTGCAGCACAGCAGAAATTCTTGTTGGAAGACTTCAGGATTACATTCATAGGTGCAGCTACAATTTAGATCAGGAGTTTGCTTTTGAGTTAGCTTTTTCTTGTTATCTGACATGTCACTTTTTTTATTTTCACTGTGTAGTTGTCTTTAGGGAGGATAAAAATGAACTGGATATTGGACTCTTGTAGCACATCTGATTATCACTCTCCACTGAGTAAGGGGGCACTTTGTGTGGCCAGGCTAGAACTGGTCTAACCACACCCAACTCTCAGCACTGTTCTGCATATCTGCTCCCATTGCATTGAATGAAATTGCTTGTTAAGTTTGGCATAGCCTGTACTGCTCTGATGAGGTTGTAAGATGCTTCCACTTGTACATTTTTTCCCAGTAGAGCATTCAAAAAAACATTAGTCTAAGATTCTACTTAAACACAACAAAAAACTGTGAGTTATTCAAACAGAGAAATCCAAATCTGGATAAAACAAAATACATTAAAATCAAAGCTTTTAGCATAAAACTGTCTTCCTGCTTGCTTTTTTCCTTTCAGGGAAAATCCTTTCCTTACCTTTAATTTCAGTTTTGTACATTTTTAAAGCTTTTTGAGTATCAAGCCTATGTGACCTCTTCTGAAACCCTAAAAAAGGTGTTCTTCTTCATTGTCTCTGCAACAAATCTTTGCATCCATTTTTCTATTCCCCTGGATTCACGTGGTCAGGAACTCATAGGGAGGAGGAATTTTCCTAGGTGGCATTAAAGGGAAGTAAATGCTGCAGTTTGCTAGAACAGGAAAAAAACAAATATGATCACTTGACTGCCTCTCAGTAGGACAACGCATATGTAATAAAATGTGGATATACAGCTTGGTGAGTTTTGAAGACTATCATAATAGGATATAATAGTATAGTAGTATAGTATATAGTATGTGTAATATGTATCATTATACGTTATATAATATGATGTGATGTGATTATATAATAACTATAATAGATATAATACATAATGCATGATATATAATATATAATGTATAATATATATGTAATATAATTCAGGCTGTTGCTTCACAGCCGAGTTTGCGCAAAGGTGAAGCAGTGGTCACCCAGAATATTAGGGGTGCTTTCCACTTGTGACCACCACAGTGCCCAATGTGCCTGTGCCATCACATGAGCAACGCATGATCTGCCCTGCTTTGTGAGCACCTCTACCAACCACCTTTAGGCAGGGAATGAAGGGAAATTCAGGAATAAAAGGCAGCACCACAAACTGTTGATGTGCTCCCACTGCCAAGAAGATATAGACCACATGGGATGCTGCTGTAAGCTGGAGTGGTGATCCTTTACTTCTGTTACCTGTGATTTCACCCTTTTCTTCTCTTCACTCTTCTCCTTTACTCGCTCATGTTTTCTGTCTCTCTGACACATACTAGGTAATCACCTCGCCTGCCTTAAGAACTACTATATGGTCAAAGTGATCTGCACTAACATACAATTAATAAATTGCCAATTGTTCTAGCCACTTAAGTATCAGTTTGCTTCGCTCACTCCTTAGCTATCCCTGAAGAACCTCCTACAAACCCTTCCTTTGAGGCTATGTCAAGACATTATAATATTATAATATTGTATTATATTATAATATACTAATCATAGCATAACATAATGTGGCTTAATCTATTAAATCTATTTCTTCTCATACATCAAAAGAATAGTTTAAAAAAATTCTTCATCCCATAGCAGCTCAGAAATAATTTTGCTTTTGTCGCTTCTCAATTTATTCTCAGTGGCAGTCACAGAGGAGGAAGAGAATGGGCTATATGAACTGATTCAGAGCCAGTTCAGGGCATGGCAGCATTTATTCTCAATCACTCATTTTGCACTGTGTTTTGCAGTATAAAATCTTGTTATCTGTAAATACCTACAGATAGCCTAAATACAGATAACCTAAATACCTCCTGCCTACAACTACCTGAAGGGTGGTTGTGGCCAGGAGGAGGTTGCTTTCTTCTCTCAGGCAACCATCACCAGAACAAGAGGACACAGTCTCAAGCTGCACCAGGGGAAGTTTAGGCTTGAAGTGAGGAGAAAGTTCTTCACCGAGAGAGTCATTCCCTACTGGAATGGGCTGCCCAGGGAGGTGGTGGAGTCATCGTCCCTGGAGGTGTTCAAGGCGGCTTTGGACGTTGCACTTGGTGCCGTGGTCTAGTCTTGAGGTCTGTGGTAACAGGTTGGACTTGATGATCTTGGAGGTCTCTTCCAACCTTGGTGATACTGTGATACCCCAAACACATTCAGTACCTTGGGGTATCCAAATAGTTTATATAGTGGCCTTACTTAATAGAGCACTTTAGAAAGGCCATCAAACAAGGGCTTAATGACAATAAAAGTTAGGATTTATGGGGAGGGGGGAAATAAAGGAAACCAAGCATTATATTCATGGGCCTAGGATTGTTTTAAGCTTTGAGTGATCCTCGGGTGTCAATCAAAGATAAATTCCTTTTTACTATCTTTGCCTGATCTCTGAAAATTTGCAATGGATATTTCATGACTGTTTTTTACATTGAAATACACACAATTTTTGTTTAAGTAAAAATTGGTCCTCTTTGAGTGTGAAATCAAAAATGAACTAAAGCTAAGCAGTCTTAGGAGTTCATTAGTAGCTTCAGCTAAAAACTGATTTTATGACAAACTCCTGTCATTTTTCCTCTCTCTTTTCACAAGTGCTGTCATTCTTTTATATCTTTGCTGCTGAAATCTCAGCACTTTTTACATCAAATTTTCGTTTCATCTTCATGGCTTCAAACATTCTCCCTTCCTACATATCCAAAATGTTGACATCATCATCAGCTGCATTGCTCTGATCACAGTTCCCTAGTTCCTGAATTATTGAGCAGGTCTTCCTCTTTCATACACAGTTCGACTTTCTTATTAGGCTCTATAGCTTTACTCTGAACTGTTCTCTGGGTAACCCTCTCTGCACTGCTCCCTTTTCTCCCTGTCTCCTTTCTCCCTTGGTGCCTGGAATATGTTAGTCTCTATTAGCCTTGCTAAGCACGTGCATCTTCTTCTTTGGAAGAACTTTTAGTAATCTCTATGTTTGGCAAAGCCTGTAAATGTAGTCACCCCTTCGGAGAACCCATTTACGGCATAAAGTGGAGGCTTTACTCTGGTTCCCTTCAGTACCTGATGACAAAAGCACTTCCGTCATCTCTTCATGGTAGGTTCCTTCAGGAGAATGAAGCTGATGGGATTGTGCACTCTGGGCCTTGTGTTTGTATTCCTTTGAACTTTTAATGTCACGGTCTGCCTCAATTTCAGCTGATAGCACAGGAGAGGGGGGAAAAAAAGAAAGAAAGAAAAGGGGGAAAAAAAGAAAACCCCCAAATTTGCTTCTACTTAGCTTTTAATACGATTTACAATGCATGGGCTATCTTTTTCTGGGAAACATTATGTTTAAGTTCCTGTGTTTGAAGGTGTTTGGTGATTTTTAACAGCATACCATTTTAGAATCTAAAATTCATTGAAATGTTTCCGCAGTCCTTGGGGCCAATTTCAGATCATTAACACCATAAATGTCCTAAGCAATGTTGAGCTAGAATTGTAGCACCCCACATGTCTGTTTGGAACCTACTCCTGCTATTGTGTCCAGCAGCAGCAGCAATGTTTCTCTTTCCAGTTGCCTATAAATATCCATGCGTAAACATGTTTACTTCTGCAGCAGAATCTTTTAGAGAGCTACTTTGACTAACATGGGTTTCTTTTCTCCTAAGATCACGAGCTAATGCACTTCTTTGTAAATTACAATGTTGATTTATCTTTGTGTTTAGTTGATAGCCAAAATCTTCATTTTGTATTAATTTTTTTTTTTAGTAAAAGATTTTAAACTCCTGTTTGATTTATACATTCCAGTTCAAACATTCATCCTAATTTCCATAATATGAGGAACAGAGTCTTTAGAAATTTAATATAAGAATTTATCAACCAACTGGTGGAATGGTGTTTTAATGTAGAAATTAGATAAAATATTACCCTGAGTGAGCCTCTACATTTAGAGAGCATAACTTCATCTTGATATATTTAGAATAATGCAATTGCATATTCAGGAGGAAGTATTTTCTATGTCATTTCTCAGTTACATATAGAGAGAGTTCTAATGAAAGTGAAGGTGCATTGGAATAAAGAAAATAACAAATTTTCTCTCAGCAGTGCAACACTAAGGCTTCTTGAAGCTCCTCAGAAATACTTGGGCTTTTTTGAGAGTAGAAAAGGTTGCCTTTAGGGGAGGAAAATACACTTCTAATAATGGCTGATTGATCTGAAAATATTTCTGATGCCATTAAGTACAGAAAAACTCTACAGAGGTTGAAATCTGAATTAAGACTCTCTTGCAGCAATATTTTATCATGTAAGTGTTAGAAGTTTCATTTGCTAACAGTGTTTTTATTAAAGATGACAGTCTTACAGGGCAACTTATATGATGTTAGCTTTTTTGTTTACAAGCTGTACTTGAACAACTGCAGCACTCCTGCTGCAAGAATTCAGGTTTTCCTTATAATGGGTTCTTATCTAAGCAGATTCTATAAATAAGCTATGAACAAGTTCACAAACACAATGATATACACATGAGGGTGCTTGCAGAGGTGCATAGCAGTTATCAAGACAATGTGTAGATAGATGTTTCTAATTTGAATGGTGCCTTTGAGCAAGTAGCATTTCCAGTGCTCATCAGATTGAAGTGCCATCATTTTAATATAGTCTTCTGTATATTATCACATTCTTTCCAATCCATTTCACAGGGAAATTGTCCATTGTTAGAAAGATATTGTTTGCATGGTTTGGTACATCACTGTCACACTATTAACCTTCAAATATTATGCACACAATTGACGTACACTAAAAGAATCAAATCAATATGTTTTCACTTATTTTTGCTGTCTAGAGGACAAGCATTAAATAACATCCTGTTAATTTGACTGACAACAGCCCATGGATGTCCCACTTGGGTATTACAGAAAGAAACTGTAAGAATTGTGAAGATGTCACTGTTAGAAGTTTTGGGCTTTTTCCTCTTTAAGTACTTTAACAAATCAATGGCCACACTTGAGCACTGCCTGTATGGAGCCAGTCTTCCATGGGGTGTTCAATCCTGCTGACTGCAGTACTAATTCACATCCAGGATCATTGCCTTCATAAAGTCTGCAGGCTAGACTTATTTCTCTCTCAGACTTTTATCATCTAAAGGAAATACAAAGCTGAAACATTGGAGATTTATTCAATATTATGAAAACAGTACTTCCTGTTATCAAGCTCATCAGACCTTTAAAGGGTCTGTAGGTATTCTTTGTCTCAAGACAGAAGCAGTACGAATGTCAGGCTACTGAGAAAATTTAGTCAATTGTTTTGCATGAATTATGATCTCTGAAGTTGTAGAAAAGTTCTGCATGTGCAAAAAGTGAAGAATGGCTTTTTCTTTCAGTTTTCTGATTATTTCAGAGGTTACCTACGGCTTGGAGGGCTAAATCTGCCAGAGTCTTCATGGTCCCATAGAAGACTCAACTCCCTCTTCTGCACTGATGTTGTGAGCATGATTCTTCCCTTTCCACTCACATCAAAGTATACATTCCTACAAATACATGTTTCCCATGGACTTTCACAAATGTTCCAAGGTCTGATCTCACAACTGGAGGGGTTCTTCTACTCTTCCAAATCTGGAGCGGGGGAAACTTTCTTTCTTTACCCCTTTCTTACTGCTCTGTTTTCACACATTGTGTTATGCTATGTCTCACTCCGATTGTAGCTTAGGGGGCAGGAAAATAGGAGATGAGAAGAAAATAGATTTGAAATGAAGCAGGCTGACCAGCAACAGGTCCACAGTGTTTACGTCCACACCATTAATCATCTTGTTATGATGTTCTCAAGAGTTGTTTCTCAAGGACTACCAAACACTAGTATTCCTTTTCCAAATGGTTGAAGAGCACTGCTGGTTTTCGTTTCACAAAGTCAGTGTAATCTCTTACTGGAAAGTCACATCATGTAGCAGATAAAGCAGTTTCCTAGTCATGTCTAAGTGGCACAGAATGTCACCGTATTGTCTGGCAAGAAAAACACCTGAATGTGTTTTGTGCTCATACACAGTTTCACATCAAGTCCTAGAGGAGCTAGTTTTCTTTGAAATGTTTGTAATTTTATGTGCACTGCTGATTAGTGGGAGTAGGGCTAAGAAGACTGAAAATGTTCTTACAGCAAAGCATTTATAACGATTTTCATTACTTAAATAGAATATGCTCTAAATTAGGTCTCCGTTGTGCTAATATACCAAACTTTTACACTAATCTGAGGTCAGTGAGCTAATGGCATCACATAATTCCAATTAGTCTCATTTTTGGTACTTAGTATAGAAAGTGACTGCTTTTGCTTCCTGGATTTTGTTTTACAGACTAGCAGCAAGAGAAGTCATTCTTTTATTTCAGAAATTCATAACAGCTGTTCATCAATATTTTGAAATAGGAAAGACATGAAATATTAAAAGTGTGCCAAATCTCATCCTTTCTGCAAGCATGCCTTTGATTTCAGTACTTCTGTTAAGTCTGGGTTATTTATACTTTTCCAGAGAGAACTAATTTAGACATTCATATTCCTAGTTCTCAGTTAAATATTTATCTAACTTTATGAAGCTGCTCCTGCTGATTAGTGAGCTACCTGTTATGGGAGAACAAAGAACCTCAAAAGGCAGCAAATTAAGGTCACAGGTCAGTGTTCAGGCAAAATAGAGCTGGGCTACCAAATGATTTCCCGTTATTAAGCCAATAAATCAGGCAGAAGTTGATAGATGCAAGCACTAGGGCAGTGTGTCAGCCTCATGAAAAAATTGTTTAACAGATTCAGGTGATCAATGCTGTCAGAATCTTGCATGTGAAAAGTAAGATGACAAATTAAGCTGTAAGGCTGTGACACCAGAAATTATTACGTGCCCCTGCCCCCCCACCTCCCACCACTGCCACCATCGTTTTACATCTAACCTAAAAGCAAAAGCACAACAAATAAATAAATAAAATTACATGTCTATCCATTTGTGTCCCTTGGAAAGCTCACAAGTGAGGCAGAAGGCTAATGGATTTTCAAAGCGAATGCAACCTGCTGCATAAGCCCTGATTTAAGAGCTCTGAAGAGGAAGAAAACAGAAAAAGGGGTTATTGAATTATTAATGGGCTCTATGACAGTGGTCTAATTAGAGCTAAAGAGGTATCACTTTTTACTAATGGGAGGATGAAAACAAAAATAACCCATCAAAAGTTAGCATGATAGAAATTACGTGCGAATGTAATACTTTTTGTGGCAAAAAGCACTATCCTGTATATACTTTTAGGAATTTCTGGCATTTGCATATTGCAAAACGTGTAGCAGAAAAATAAGCCTTTTTGATTTGAATGATGCCAGCAGAATAGTCCAGTAATTGCTGTTGAAGGCTTAGGCCTTCTTGTCTTCGAATTTGGACACACTTATAACCGATGAAAAAATTAGTCTCTATTAAAGTGAACATCAGTCAGTGTATCTGCTCTCACAAGCCACTGAAAGCCAAAGGGGTTTTTTTTGTTGGTTTGTTTGTTTGTTTGTTTGATTAGCTCCTGGGGGTTTTTTGTTTGTTTGTTTTTGTTGTTTTTTTTTGTTGTTGTTGCTTGTTTGTTTGTTTTTGTAAAGGTACGGGTGTTTAATAATATCTACTAATTTGAAAGTAGAAAATTAGGGCCCAAGATAACCTCAGTGTGATTTGCCTGGGAAGCTCACTATCAGAAAGTAACACACCCAGCTGGCCGTAACAAGCTCTGAGCTTGCCAGCCCCCTCCACTGCACTATCTGCTCTCCCTGGTGCCCAGGGCATTGCTAAGTACGAGAGATCAAAACTGTTGGCTGTGCTGAGGTGTGGCTTGGCAAAATACTGTATGAGTGAGGCAGTTTGGTTATTTTTCTCCCAGGCCAAACACAAATTCTTTGCTGTTTACACTGATGTGATACATGAGGTGGGCCATTGTCTTTACAAGTGCTGAGAAAGCAGTGTGTGCAACACGAAATGCAAAGTCTCAAGCATTAAGCTAGTTTGCAAGGTGTTAAATATCATAAGGCTGCAAAAGCCATGACTTCCTAGGGAAAGTTAGCTGAGGAAAACAACAAAATCATTCTTGCCTACCTTAGGAGAGTCTTGAAAGCCAACATGAACTGTCATCAAGTAATTTAAGATTTTTTCAATAGTTACTCTGTCAGAGATATCAGATTAATGCTGTTGCCTGTCTTGTAGATGGGCAGGGAAGCACTGTGCATGTAAGTTTTTTTATGACAAGCTCACTAAGAGAAAAAAGGAATTGTTCTTTGAATGACACCAGTTCCCTGGGTTTTTTTATCTGTCTATGATTTATATTTTTCTAATGATATGCCCTATGCTCTGGCCCCAACACACTCAGATGGCAGCTGGAGTCTCTCTGTGGAGGCATAGAGAAAACCATCTTTCTCAAACTGAAACGAGGTTGTTGGATGGAAAATATATATATGCCGAAAATTTAAATGCTGGATATTTAATCTATTTTAAAGTAAACAGAAATATTTGTATTCAGTGAGCCAGTAATGTGTGCTTGCAGCCTAGAAGGCCAACTGTATCCTGGACTGCATCAAAAGAAGCGTGACTCACAGGTCAAGGGAGGTGATTCTCCCCTCTCTAGTCTGTTGTCACGAGACCCCACCTGCAGTACTGCTTCCAGTCCTGGTGTCCCGAGGGTAAAGGATCAGAGGGCTGGAGCACCTGCCCTATGGGGACAGGCTGTGAGAATTTGGGCTGTTCAGCCTGGACAAAAAGGCTGCCTCATCCAGCCTCCTTTTAAACACCCCCAGGCATGGTGACTCCACCACCTCCACGAGCAGAATTGAAGAATTTCTTCCTGATGTCCAGCCTAAACCTGCCCTGGACCAGTTTGAGACTGTGTCCTCTTGTTCTGTCACTGGGTGCCTGGGAGAAGAGGGTGAGAGGGAATGGATTGAAGCTTGAGGAGGGTAGATTTAGATTAGGTATTAGAAGGAAATTCTTTACAGTAAGAACGGTGAGACACTGGAACAAGTTGTCTAGGAAGGTTATGGATGCCCCTTCCCTGGAGGTCTTCAAGGCTGGGTCTAGTGAAGAGTGTCCTTGCTCACGGCAGGGGGGTGGTACTAGATGATCTTTAAGGTCCCTTCCAAGCCAAACCATATGAACCTATGAATCCAATCAGCAATTTTAACTGCTTAATCTCATATTATAATAGGTGAGATAGCAAGAATCACTTTGACTCAGGTTATTAAAAAAAAACATGAAAACTGTCATCCTGCTGCTGTCAAGGGTCACCACCTCTTTCCTAGGGTTAGAGTGATGAAGATTTTGTCGTGTTTGGTTGCAGTTAGATGAGGACTGGCAAATGCTGCCATTGTATTAAATATACATGAAACTGTTGAACCTTACTGAAGGGTGCCTGCCTTTCTCTTCCATGTTTAGCACAAGCCAAACCTGCCACATCTTTTAATAGCCTAAGCAAACAGGGCTGAGTTTGGATTAGCAATGAATATCTTACCGAATTATATCAGGAGTATGAAAAAACTATTGAGCAAGATTGAGCAAAACTATTGAACAAGACTATTGACAAAGACACAATTGTCTGTTTCTGTTTGTCAACCATGTGTACAATTAGAACATTTTGCTGTCACTAAAATAGCACTACCATACATGAGTGTCTGAATCATACAGCTGTCTTAAGGGACAGGATTTACCATAACTTATTACAAGTGTGCTGTCCTCAAACACCACGTTTTTATTCCTCACACAGGCCACAAATGGGAGATCTGCAAGCATTATTCACAGAAGTACCATTGCAGAGGTGCTGGCACTGTCAACAGCACAGTTCTGGCTCCATGATGTACAAGGTGCTCCATCACACAGCTGTCACACAGCTGTCTCTTGTATCTCCTGGATGATGTTTTTAGGCTATTTCAGGCAGTCCTATTTCTTCTTGTTTCTATAGGGGAAAAAAGCAATAAAAAGGGATAGAAAGCAACAATTTATTAAAATCATGCAGACTCATAAACTATTGCTTCCTTTGCAATCCTGCTATAATGTACAAGTAGCATAGATTGGTTTCTGAAGTTAATTTCTTTCTAGGAATTCTGTGTGTTGCAGCAAACTGCATAAATACTCCACGGCAGTGCCAATTGCTGCACAGAAACAATAACCATTTGTTCTTGTGAGTTCCAAAGTTATAGTATGAGGATCTTCTATTATTAACCGCAGCGTTCCTTGTATAGGTTGCTTTCATCTTTGTGGAGATGTGGAAAGCTTCTTTTACAAACTTTTAATTTTCATACATCAAGGGAATTGAAATGAGCTATCTGGGTACCCCAGGGGCCGAGACATCGCATGCGATGTATGTTGCCATTTTAATAGAGACACGTTAAGAGTTTCTGAATACACATCATACTTACAGTGGGCTGTTTAAAATTGCCTTGAAATCTGGATTAAAAAAGAAAAATGTAAGTCCTTGGTTTCTCATGTGCGTAACAAACTGTCAGAAGACTGCATGCAGTTATATAATTAAAGGCTGCTGTTCTTCACTCCACGACAGTCGTGTTAATGAGTTGACTCTATCAAGGGTCTCTTTTCAGATATAATTTAGGGTGCTATACACTATCATTTTAAAACAGCATGAGTACAATGGCAATTTATTAAAATACTGTTAACTCTCTCAATACAACCACGAGGCTAATTAAATGTAACAAGTTCACTTCTGGGATTGGCTCCACAGTCTGCAGGCTGTTCTTGAACCAGATCCTTTGGGGTTTCCCATCTGTGTGGGAGATCAAGAGCAGCCCCATGTGACATAGTTTTCTGCACTTAAAGAGATTTGTAATTCACTGTCAGAGAGGTGAAAATTACATTTAGGTCTTGATTGCCTCCAAGATTTAGGGGCAAAAACTTTTGATCTAGAAGTCTGTCCTAATGTTGTGAAAGATTTTATTTTTCAATAGTGGGTTTATGTTTATACATGTTAAATGTATCTGCAAACCGATGGTGCAGTTCCTGAGGCCATCTCATGAGAAACAACTCGTATCCCTCCCTGTTTTAACTGTATTTAGTTTCCATAAGTGACCAGTTATTTGAAAACTGCCTATTGATCTGTATGTGTCCCCCATTAACTCCTAACTTGTATGCAAGAACATTTGGGAGACCACCTGTTGGCCTGGGCCAAAACCACACCAGGGATGATCTGGCAAAGGAGAGGTATCAATAATCTTGTCTCAGGTCCTGAGAGCTTCTGGAAGTACTGTTTAATTTCCTGGTAATGTGTTAGTGCTATCACAGAGAAAAATAGCTCATGTATGGGACTTTTTATCAGATCATTACCAAAACAGTTTATTGACTTGTTAATGACATATAATTAACCAGCACCCAGGAAACTGTAAGTATCAATATTGTGAACGCAACCGATGAACTACAATATTAGATGTTCACACAATGTTAATTAGCACCTACAAATTTCTAGGCATCCCTTCTATAGATACTCCCCAAAAACTCTCATGCCCACACTAAATTAGGGGCTCCTCACATTACACATACTTGTAGAATCCATATACTTGTGGTGGCTCCAGCTTTGTGTGCATATGTATTGCTTCCTACTATTCAGTGATGCACGAACCCATACAACAGCACCCCAGAAGCTTTTATATGCACGCCAAAGCTGTGAGGTCTGCCTGTGTACCCTGGATGAGCAGCCGTCCAGCTGGAGTAAGAGAGGCTGGATGGGAGTCTGTGAAGCCTGGGCAAAGCAGAAGTCTGCATGGTCACAGAGGATGTCAGATGGTGGCTTCTGGCAGTATTAAATCCAGTCTTGACTCCACTCCCAGGTCTTTCACTAGCAAATTTCCACACCTGCTTTGTGTTTCTTTTCAAGCTGACTTCTCTGTTTCAGGAATCTCTCTGTAATTCCCCAGCTACTGCTTATTCCAGCTGATTGTTGGCTTTCCTTCTAGCATTACCTTCAGATGCTCTTTTAGGTGGTACTGAGCATTCAGTTCACTTACACTGTTGTGGATTTCTTAGCAGAAGTCCAAGCCATTTTGCCAAGGGCAAGTGGTGGGAGCCAGCATCAGAGAGTAACTTCTATTCTCTGTACACAGATGAATGTGTGTTAACTGGACTACATGTGAAATACATGCAGATATAACACTAATTTGAAAAGAAAAGTAACAACTCTAAAAGAAAAGTAAATAGCAACTCTAATACAATGGACTTGCATGTACAATTTTATTGCTAAATAACAATAACATCTCTTCCTTTAAAAGGCTCTATACTAAACATCTATTTAGCAAGAAGCTTAATAGCCTTTCCTTCAACTGGGTTGTATAAGAATGGAAGTACATCATCAAAAGGAGTGAATACAGACCATAGGCACTAATAGGATTTGATTTGCACAAATGAGATTGTGGTCAGAGAAACCCATGCTGTTTTTATTTGCATATGTATTTTCTGGATACTCCACTGACTGTGTAGCACATTGTTTCCAGCAAAGCCATTGGAATTTCTGCTTTTTATTTTCTTCCTTTCTGCTCCTTATCTCATATTTTCAAAAGCTGGAAATAATGGCTTTTCCTACAATCTCTTTTGAGAACATGAAAGCTATTTCTAAATAATATACCCTAAACTTTCAAGATGGGTTTGATGTTCCTCTTTTTTATAACTCATAGTCAAGTGTCTATGTAGGCATTTTTCTGTAAATTAAAATCTGTGTGCAACCTTTTAGTGATTCTTCTTCTCTGTGCTCTTGACCTGAAATGTCTGCCTGTCTATCTGTTGGGCCAGCTCTGGACGCCCTGATGAATTTTCCACATACATGCCGACCACAAACCTACAGCTTCATTTCTGCAGCATGTTCTGCCATGTGAGTCAAGAGTGTGGACTGTGTTGCAAAGCACACACATCCACACACTAGAGATAGTGTTAGGGTTCACCTCCTGAACTTGAAAGTTTTAGATGGCCAGCCGTGAGTCAGCAGTTGTTTTATATATGTTGTCAGGTGTGTTTTTACAGTAGGGATGGCATAATTAACACTTTAACAGGTAAAAGAAAAATATTGGAATCTGAGAATTCTGGAAGAACTATTATCTCTTGAACTATTTGTCTCTGTTTCTAAATAGTAATAAAGATGTGCCACAATTTTGTTAATGTTTTAAGCTTCGATCAAGACATATGAGTAACAAATTTCCAGATAGTAGAGTGCACTAGAATAAATTCTATTATTTCCTTTAAGATTACCCCATAATCTCCAGGCAGTGTTTCTTGCTTTGACTACTAATTATCGTGCAACTTAATTGAGCCATGAATTACTCATAATTATCTATTTTCCATGGTGAAGCAAAACCATATAATTACACCCTCTTCAACTCCTTGAATTTATAGATGATATGAGCAGAATTTAGGGCAGTGTGTACCGGGCTAGCAGCAAGAGTGGACATATTCTTTTAGCCCTGAACTTCTTCATAGCAATATATTTTGATTTCAAGAGAGTCAGGGAGGTCCCCCAGAGAAAGAAATGGTCTCCTCTGGGGAGTTGAATAGTGAAGGTGTCATCCAAATCACTGCCATTTAAGCTAGGACTGGGTTAAGGTGTGTGGAGATGCGTGGTCATACTGCATTACAATACTGCTGTTGCTACCATACTGCGGTTTTTGGAGATGTGAAATGCTTTTACACTGCATTTGTTTACAGCAGGCAGACAGGGCCTTGAACAGCTGCAAGATGAAGTGACCTTTGAAGGTGCCTAAAGTTATCCATCTCTGTCTGAAACATAGTAATTGAGACTGAAACCTGGCTTTGCTTGAATTAAATCACTAGGTAACTATAACAAACTCCTAAGAGATTATTCCCTGGAGTAGAATAGATAGAAATACTTACGATAAAACAATCTTAAACCTTTTATTTTGAGATTGGGCATCTCATTTTACAAAAGCCACTAGATTATGTTCTCTAAAACAAACATAATGCAGAAAAGTAAACAAGCAAAACCCAAATAGATGAAAGGTTTTGAATCACGTCATTCTCTGGTGTGTATCTCTGTTATGTGTCCCATGATGGAGCACCTGCACCAAGGCTTCCTAGAAATGACATATCACAAAAAGGTCAGATATCATATAATTCTTCTGCTGAGGCATCTGTCAAGTCATGTTTACTGTCAAAACAAGGTAATGTCCTCAAAGAAAGCAGTATGTTTTGCAACACTCTGTAGCATATGGCACTGGAAATGCATGTCAGTAAAGTAGTTGTTTTTCAACTGTAACATGTTATTTGTCATAGAGAGCTGCAGTTGTGTGATTTTTCATAAACAATTTCCATGTTTCCACATATTGCATCACATACTTTATTAAAAACAAAGGGCAGGAGGTATTTTTGTTCTGTGCAGAAATCTTAAATATCAGAATATAATGTGTAATAAACACACCATTAGGCAAAATACGAGGCCGATTCTCTTCACAGAAAGCCCCGCTTACACTGCTTCAGCAGTGCAAAGCAGTGTTAGTTTAAATTAAAGGGAAACTGACAATTAGGCCCAAATACTTGAGTTTAATTGTAATTAACTAGGAGTCTTCTTTTGAAAATCCTTTGTGAAAATCTCACATAAATGGCTACAGTTGCTTCTTAGAAGAAGGAAATACTGAGAGTAAGGTTACGTCTAGAACTAAATCGTTCAGGCGTGGTTTCAAATGTATGCAATGTCATTGAATGCCAGCATTTACAGTGGAGAATGTACACAATGAAAAGTATTTAAAAATCTGCATGAATACCGTGATGGAGTAGCACTAGAAAGACATCTATCAGATAAAAGTTAAAAAATTCAACTTCCTCCTTATTGACTCCACACAAAAAGACTTGCTGCATTCCAGTTAAATGAAGCACATCTTTCATTTGCCAGTTTTAAATACTTGCCAGACAGAAAGGATTCAATTCTATTTCTTATTTTATCTCTCCACAGCGGAGAAATCATGTAAAATGTTTTACAGACCAGTGCAACCAAAACTTTACTTCAGGTACAGCTGTATTCCCTCAGGGCACCTCTTTTGTGCTCCTCAGCCTAGCTACTGAGAGACATAAAGAGACCTCAGGTCAAAGGCTGTGGATAAGAATGACAAAGTACTAGGGGTTCCTCACTGAGCTAAGAAAATCCATACTTGCTTAGGTCTTGAGGTGACCCTTACAAGTAGTAAGTGCAATTTCTAGTGGGCACCTATTTAAAGAGTACAATTTCTAGTCTTCTTTAAACGCTAACTGCCTTGAGTTAGGAAGATACCAACTTGTAAGTGCCCCACATCACTTGCAGTCCTCTGTAATAATGCCTCAGGTGGCTCCTAATTTAGTAAAGGCTCTGTACTAGATGAAGCATTATTTCCTGACCTTCCATGCCTTTTTCCTGCTGAGAAATTAATAATTTGATTGCTGAATGGAAATAAAACCATAAAGTCCAAGAATCTGCAAACATCTCTTCTTGCTTTTCACCATTTCATTGCTAATCAGGATTGTATTCTTGTTACTGCAGTGTAGTGTAGCCTGTGAAGGAAGGGATGTGTCTGGTAGACATCAGGACAGCCTGGCTTCTGTAAATTTACATGCAGTATTGTGAATACATGCCTCAGAAAGTATTCAGTGAGATAAAGATTACTCAGCACTTTATGACAGCAGAAATTTGGGATACTGTGTCACCGTCTAGGTCTCAAGCTAGTGTGACCCCTGGAAATATTTAGGGCTAAATGTTGAACTTACAAATTTTACAAGATGTGCAGCCTTGTTATGTGTGTGTATGTGTGTGTGTGTGTTTAAAAAAATTATAATCCTTTATTTTGTAAAATACAACAATATGTCAAATCTGTGAACTTGAAAAATCTTTCTTAAGATCTACTTTAGAAATGAGCAAACTTCCCAGCCACAAGCCTTTAGAGTTGTTACAAAATGTTGTAAGTAATATGGGGAGAAAAGATAGTTTCACTTAGCAGTTTTAGAAATTATATTAGACACCAGCTGTCTTCTTATTTAACAGGATTTTGCTTGGCTGGTCCTTCAGAGATGGCAAGAGCATTTAAAATGAACTGATGAAAATGTTAAAATCCCAATGAATTATGAATGTAGTGAGAAATCCATAAACCTATTTACATGGATAAATCTAGACAGAGCATTTGAGTCCTCACTTCTTTAGCATTTATGGTGGAAATTGATGAACTCCAAACCTCACTTTTGATCAAATTCCCTTTAGGAATACAGAAATAGGCTTGGATGTATAAGCAGAGCTCTCTTTACAGTTGATTTCTTTAAATTTTACATTCTAGAGCCATGAATTCTTGATAATTTGGATTGATTTTTCTATCATTTCCCAGACATTTATAGTTTTTTGAGTGTTTAATAATTTTCTATCTATAAAATGGTTGATTTGGGAGTATTTTAAACATACTTAATCAGAGGAAATACAAGGCAATGGAAAATCAGCTATACTCTTCAAAAGAGATAATCTGTTACACTGTGAGAAACATTTTGAAGACTCTCCATGTGTTACTGTGAAAAAAAATGGCTCAGTACACAGAATGGCAGCAGGAACATGTCTATCTTTGAAGAATTCAGCTCAGGATTTGTTAAGGATTTGAAAAGTTTTTTTTCTCAAACTGGTACCTATGTTTGAGGTACTCTCCTGACCTCACTCAACTATTCTCTTTCTGCCATACCTGGCACCGTCTCAGCTCCAAATCTTTCTCCCCTTGTGCAATCAGTTGTCCAGTGGCATATGCCACTGCTGCCTTACATGGATCCACCACTCATCAAGTGGCTGGCATGAAGACCAATTGACTGAGGCACCTTCAGGCTATGCAGTGCTTCAGCCAGGATGTGCTTTGTCCAGGATTTCTCATTCAGGGGATTACTATTGGAGAAAACATCTTCAGGTGTAGAACCACAGGCATCCTTCATACTTGAAAGGTACAAATATCACGACCCACTGTGGCACAGGCCTGCTTCCATTAGATGACCTGGTGCTTGAAGTCTTCTTAATGGCCTGGTGCCAAATATAGAGGTTTGTAAGAAAGTTTCTGTTAGGCTTTAGCATAAATGCATGACAGAAAACCAGACTAGATTGTATATTTCTCCTAAGTATTATCTGTGGAGTTGTTGAAAGGCTTCTAGATTTAATCCTTATTCATCAACCTTTACAAGAATTAAACAAGTACGAACCCTATGTTTCTCCTAAGAATGTCTGCATGTCCACTTTGGAGAAAAGCAAAGGAAATGGCTCTCCTCTGCACTTGATGTTTCCTGTGTTGTTTCTCAATTTATCCAATGTCTTCTGCCCTTCCTTACATGGGTATGGTAGTTTAGAACTAACGTTCTAGCCCAACTCTTAATTGTAAACAAGAACAGGAACTTTCAGGAGGTCTTTGAGTAAAAGGTAAATAAAGGGATTGGATACAGAAGAACAATGATATATTGTCTATATTATTCCATTGGATTGTTGACTAGAATATAGCTTGCTGCACCAAGTATTCCTTCTTCCCTTTTCCTTGTTCACTCTGGCTGCTGCTGGCTGGTGCTCTTGTATGGCTTCACTGACCTTAGTTGAGATTCTTGTTATGGCTAAGCAGCAGCAGGGCTTCCTCTGTTTTTCTCTTTTCCCTTACACACAGGGGGTGGGATGGGGGAATTAGTAGAGGGGAGTCCTTGTATTGTTTCTGAATTGTAAATATATGTAAATATAGTTTGTACATATACATTGTATTTTATAGTTCTAGATTTTAGCTTACTATTGTCAATATAACCCACAACGACAGGCTTTTGGTTAGGCAGTGTGGTTGTGGCCGAGTGACTCAGCCAAGCCCTGCAGTGGGTCTCTTGGAGCTGACTGGAACCAGCTGTGTCTGCTAGAAACCGACCCTGGCTTCTCCTCACAGAGACCAGCCTGCAGCCCTCTGCCAGCCTCCGAGCACCTGCACTTGATGCAGCCACATGCTAATATGGATAGAAAATGGAAACAACTTCCACTTCCAGCACAATTTTCTAACAGGTCATCTGTAACCGTGTGCGCCACTGAAATGCCTTGATTCTTCCACTGATGGAAATGCAGACACTTTAATCAAAGTCTCCTTATACTATGTTTTCATTGGAGTTGATTGTAACTTTCTTTTTTGCTTCCTAATTTCTCCATGATGAGAGAGAGAACGTATCTTCTGGTAATTAGAGTAATGCAGTGATACAAAACAAACTTACTTTGTCTTTCACTGTTGTGGTGGGTTAGGAACTTTCCCCCTCTGCCCCCCCCCCCCCCCCCCCCCCC
>VWYK01113192.1:4796-17864 GCA_013399775.1 Semnornis frantzii | reverse complement strand
CCCAGAAAGGGCTCAAAGCTACCCCTCTCTTTCTCCCCTCCACTTTCCCAGACAGACAAAGAAAAACAAAAGCCAGCAAAGCTTACATTGTTTTCTGTCAGCCAAGATTAGTGGAAAGATATTAGAGCAGAGTTAAGAGGAAGCAAAGAGATTCAGTGACAGACCAGAATGACAGAAATTGTTTACATTTTGACTTTTTATCCCTCTCAGCAAACCAATGGATGATACAGACTTCATCATTATTTTCTTTTCACAACCAATGATCTAATTTGTCTCATTTAAATATTCAAATTAGCCTCAAACTAGCACAACTGGTAACTCATATTTTGAAATATTTACAGTGAGACAGGAGATAAATCCATTACATTCAGAAATATTTTTTAATCTTTTATGCTGCATCATGAGTCTAAGGGGATGGAAACTAAATTTCGTCATCAGCAAAGAATTGTTAATGAGATTTTGCAACTCCCTGAGTTGTTTATAAATCTTTTCATAGTTTAATACTCAAAATTTTCAGAATTGCCTTGTCCACAGGGATATTAAAAAAAAAAAAAAATTGAACAGCTATTTTTCTTTAGTTTGTGTTCTTAAGGATGCTTGGAGATACCAAATGTAGTCCCATTATATAGTCTAATGTTTCGAAAGCCTGTCCTGCAACCAACAAATTCCATAGAAGAATGTTTTGTTATTGTATTCCTTTTCTGTGGAAATAGACAGTCACCCAAAGCTACTAGGTGTGTTCCAAAGTCTTTGTTTGATCATGAGCCCTCTGATAAAGCAAGGATATTTTGTGTAGCCCAAGAGGAATAAATTTGATGTTGACTCCCTGGGCTTCCTGTCCTATGCTGCCCAAATGGACAGTAGCCATCTGACTAGCTTTTCCAGCAGCTGGATTTTCTCACTTCTCCAGAATTGCACAGCTCCACTGCCAGTCTTCTAACATGGTCTGAGCCTGGGAACAATATTGGAGCTGCTCATCAGCACCACACAATCAAGTACCAAAGATCTGACTTGGAACCAATACTCTTTTTTCAGGGAAAATATTTGTTTTCTTTCCTTTTCTATGCTATTCCTCATAAAAATGTTTTATATTGTACTTAGAAAATGGAAATTACTGGAAGTTAAAAGGAAATAAAATCCTTTTTAAATTTTGAACAAAATTTAGCGTATTCTGCTAAAGAATCTCCTTGGTAGTATTTTCATCCTCATTGAGGTATTCTGTTTGTATGAGAGTCACATCAACATAAAGGTATCTGATGTGCTGCAGGTATTTTTTATGATTTTTTTTAATGGAAAAAAAAAATCTCACCTCTTGCAGCCTTTTTTCTTTTTTTTCAATGTTTTGCTGTGATATTTTCCTGACCTATTTGCCACATACTAGTACTGCTTCTTTTCCCTTTTCCAAACAGTTCTGTATGTAACTAAGTACACAAAACAATGTGCTAGCAGAGGATGTGGATTTCACTAGGGAGAAATGACTCCTGGCAAAGAGAATGGATTGATGGCATCACCAAGAACATGTAAAACTGAGTAATACTGAGGAGCTGATCACAATGAAACCAATTTAGGACATCCTTGGAGAAGGTAGGAGTGAACATAGGTTGGATGAGGCCTTGAGTGACCTGTACTAGTGGGAGGTGTCCCTGCCTATGGCAGGGGGTTGGAACTAGATGATCTTTGAGGTCCCTTCCAACCTTACAATTCTATGATTCTATAGTGTCTGTTCATGGGCAATCAAGAAAAAACTTCCTGAAGCTGAGTATTTCAAGATGCTGTCTATTTGGAAGTTTGCTATTAAGTCAAGTACTAAGACAGTTGCTTAGTGCAATGCAATCTTAACAGGCTTTGTAAGGATCCACAGTCTTTTTGAAATATGCACAGAGTGATGTGCTGAAATATACACAAGTTTTGAAATGGAACTGCACTTTTACACTGCATTTTTTTAATGCCCATATTTTAATTACTTTTATTTCATGTATCTGACTCTGGGTTTATTTTTAATGTAGTTTAGAGAAAAACATCTGAACTTAGTCATCCAATGAAAGTAAGATCTGGCTCTATGTGCAAAACCAATACCTAATAGTGAAGTTTCGTTGCCTTCTATTTTGTTACCTTCAGTTATTTCTTTTCTGCATTCCTATAGTAAGTTATGACTCAAAACATGCATCTTAGTATGTTTTAGAGTGATTGGCAAAATACTTTTTTTCCTCTCAGCGTTTCTCTACAACTGCTTGATTTGTCATATGGAACATAAGACTCATTGTTAGTCAGTGAAGATGTATAACCCTAACTACAGCCTTAACATGACTCCATGGGGAGCTTGTCTTAGAATTATAAAGTGGATTAGATTGGAAAAGACCCTTAAGATCATTGAGTCTTATGTTAACCCATAAGATCTACAGTTAATAATAAATACTCAGTGATCCAATAATGCTAATAATCAACTTTAAAAATTGAAAACTTCTTACACAATGTTTCAAAGGGGCCGAATGCATTATTTTGAGCAGAAGTTAAAAGCCATCTTAAATGTGTACAGGTGTACCATTATATTCCATTTTATTCGTGTACAGGTGTACCATTATATTCCATTTTATTCATTGAGGGGTAACCTGAAGATAGAATATAAGTTGTGTATGCAGGCAGCAAAAATCTTCTTTCGTGCAGCCAGTCTGTTTGTGATTAAAGAGCTTTTTATTTTGGCACATATGAAAATATTAAAATGTCAACATTCTTCCAGTGAATAGCATCTGCACTTTTAACTTGCTAACCCTGTAATGGACAGATCTGATTTCCTAGTGTTTCACAGATTTCTCATTATTCTTGAGCATATAGTAGGCTGAATTCAACCCTTAAATCTTTGCACTTGTCACTAAACTCTCCTCTTCCTTGCTTTTTGCAAGAACAAGGGCAAACCATGACTCTCTGGAGACTTCTCTGGTGGTCTGTGAATCTGCCTGGTGGTATAATTCTGATTCTTTAATTCCCAGCTTTAAATTTGCTTAAAAGGAAGATTAAAGTAGTTTAAATACCTTCTGTTATCTGTTTTCCAGATAATGAATTGCTGTAGTTGGCCCTATAATCAGTCACTAATGAGAAAAGAAGCAATCTGTGCAGAAAAAGTACTTTGTTTCAGACAACAGTGTCTGAAAATGATGGTTCGGTCCCTTGAGCCTAATTGTTTTGGCTGGGCCAGGAAGTTGCTTTCCCAAGACCTAGGATAATAATCTTATTCTTCATTTGTCATTACCATCCCTTATTGAAGAGGGACTAAAATGTTGAACCTAGCTCCACAGAATATCCTGATGCAAAGTGAAAAAGTACAAGAGGGATGCAGTGATGTAATACAACAACCTCAGTGGGTTGGGCAATATCCAGTGGGCAAGTTGCAACCTGTGTGGCTGTTCAGTGTTGATTTGTGTGTGTGTCTTGCTCAGGAGCCAGCAAAACATTAGAAATGGTGGCGAAACATACTTAGATTCATTTGTATTGTAAATATTTTTCATTTGATCTTATAGATCCTGTCATAGCCTCTTATTCTTCTGCTGAACTGAAAACCAATATTGTGCAGTACTGTTGCAGCTATTATATCACTAGACCTCATGCCCTGGATATAATATGCAGGCATTCATCTATAAATATCCACTTCCTACTGCATTTAGGAGAATGATTTTTTCCTTATCTCCGTTTTACCCCTTTCCCCTCATTTGTTTTTGCATACCAGCCCACTCAGAAATACTGTTCCATGTGGGAATGATCTTTGACAAATTTCTATCTTAGTTTGTCTGTTTGTCTGTTAATTAGCCTGTGAGTCATGGGGATACCTTTCTAAGGGACATCAAAGAACTGTGCAAAATACGTTGTTTATGTATCTGTATAAACACATTTTACGACATTGCATGTTGTGTATTCTGATCCTAAGGGGAAAAGAAAATTATAAAATCATCACATGGGTTTTTGATAGTTTAGTCAGTGGAAGAAAAATACCTGTAAACATGCTTTCAACCTTGCAGCTTATTGAAAGTGACAGAGAAATAGAGGAATGGCTAAAACGATAAAAGTAGAATGTGGACCATGGCAAGAATGTATAGCGTTTAGTTTTGTATGCAAAAAATAATGCAAAATTTCTGCACTGTTAATGATTCAGTGCTTAAGCTTGAGTGATAATACATCATTGCTAGGCATATCTATGAATGTAGAAAATGGCAGTGTCTAACTAGTTTTGCAGTGGCTTGATTTTCTTTCTTTATTTTGATCTTGGTGCTGAAAGTCTTTCTACATATTCGTCAATTACCTGGCTGAGGGCACAGAGTGCACTGTCAGCAAGTTTGCTGATGACACCAAACTAGGTGGAGTGGCTGCCACACAAGAAGGCTGTGCTGCCATTCAGTGAGATTTGGACAGGCTGGAGGGGTGGGCAGGGAGAAATTGAATGAAGTTCAGCAAAGCCAAGTGTAGAGTCTTGCACCTGGGGAAGAACAATCCCAAGTATCAGTATGGGTTGCGGGCTGATCTGTTGGAAGGGAGCAGAGGGGGAAAGGATCTGGGGGTCCTAGTTGATGGGAGGTTGACCATGAGCTAGCAATGTCCTCTCATGCCCAGGAGGGGCAATGCTATTCTGGGATGTATTAGAAGGGTGTGGCTAATAGGTCGAGAGAGGTTCTCCTGCCCCTCTACTCTGCTCTGGTGAGGCCACATCTGGAGTACTGTGTCCAGTTCTGCCCCCCCCAGTTCAAGNTTTCATGTAAACATGAGGAGGAATTTTTTCCCTATGAGGGTGACAGAACACTGGAACAGGCTGCCTAGGGTGGGTGTGGAGTCTCCCTCTCTGGAGATATTCAAAACCCACCTGGACACGTTCCTGTGTGATCTGGTATAGGTGATCCTTCTCTGGCAGGGGGGGGTTGGACTGGATGATGTTTCAAGGTCCCTTCCATCCCCTGACATTCTGTCATTCTGTGAGTACTTTGGTTTTAAAATGTGATTTTTATGAAATTACATGCATCTAAACTTTTATTGATGTTACATTAAACATTCTTCTTACTGCTCTTTTTATCTGGTTTCATAAATGTAATGGGCATTTCTCTTCTTTGTTCCTTGCATCCCTTCCCCTTTAAAAAAAAAAAAAATGAAAATAAAATGAACATAGGAGTTGAAAGTATTGTGAAATGGACTTGAAAGTTAAAATCTTTCAAATAACTGGTACTGTCATTGACAAATCTTTTCCTTCCACTCCGGTGGATTTCACAGTAATTTAGAACAAGTTTCAGAAATTTTGCAATAATAAATACAGTTCTGCTAAAAGCATACATTATACAAGCAATAATTTAAAGCTGTTCATGACATCAATTATATTTTGTCATGGTGAAATATATAACACATTAGATTTTATCAGTACAATGAAGAGATACATTCCAGAATCATAAAGGTGGAAATCAAGATGATTTTCCCTTTGCCTAATGGCTTTAATTGCAGGATACAATAGAACAAGGTTGCTCCTTCATTTAAAATTTCACTTTATCAACTGTCTGTAACCTGTCACAGTATGCCCAGTGCATGACGGTTACACCATTCCATTCAGTTCCACCTCAACAGACTTGTGACAATATGCCAGCTGATTGTTTTCTTCTCTTTCTTCAGAAATATACAGGTTCTGCATACTACAGATTTATTAATATGCTGTCTAAGCTTCATTACAGATGAATATTAGCCATTGTCCTCTAGCTGTCCATCTACAGACTCATCATCCATCCATCCATCCATCCATCCATCCATCCATCCATCCATCCATCCAACCTTCCACCATAACCATTTGCAATTATTTCTCAGAGTCCATAGAGTAAACAAAACTGTTGAAACAGAAGAATTATGATAGTGCATTTTACATAGTCTGGTAAATACAGTTTGTGGTTTTGTCTTGATTCTGTGCCCATATAGATAAACTTTACAATGCTTATTTTTGAAAAAGAATGCCATTAGAGAGATTTCATTCCCTGCACAGACTAAATGCAGTCCTGCTATATGAAGATGTGCAATAACTTTTATAGTTATGTCTGATGCATATAAATAAAGTATACATAGAAATCTAACTTAATTCAATAGTGGACCACATTATCCAGTAGCTGTAGTGCCCAGAGGTGACCTGGAATAGGAATTAAAAAAAAAAGATTTTCCACTAGTACATGCATGCAAACAGCAATAAAGGGAAGGATGCATCCACTGCATGAATTGCAAGGTACCAGTGTGCAAATTATAAAAAAGCTGCAGGGTTTCTATTCAATTTTCAAATGTTTCTTAATCAGCTGGGAGCAAAAATCCCATTAAATTTTTAAAATGAGAAAGCACTCAGGACTCTAAGCCCAACAGCAACCCTTTGGACAATGTGTCTTGCCTTTGGAAATCTGGAAAGGATGTCCAGAATGCAGACCACTGGAGATAGCCTTGCCCTCCTTGTGTCTTCAGAGCTCCCACACTTTGCCTGGTGGCAATACAGGCTCCTCATTTTAACTTGCTCTGCTTTGGTGAGCAGGAGCCTGTCCAAACTCTAAAACAAGCAAACAAAAAAAGCTGTACTGTGTTAAAAACACTTCCTATCGAAGAAAAGCCTTGAATCTGTTTAATTTATCAGTGTGGCCATTTCAATGTAGCCTTAGAAAAAAACTCTTTAAAGCAGTATGTTTCAAGGTGATAAATATTCTGATATGTTAAAATAGACAACAAGAGAGAAAAAGCAATGTTAAAATACAAAACTGAAATTATATAGATGTTTCAATAAGGCAACACACACAAAAAAAACCCCTATGCTTATTTTAGCTTTCCTGTAAAGGCTATCTGCATATAATTATATTTGTGAACTTTTAATTAGGACAAATACCATATGTCCCAATTGTTACCCATAACTGAGAGCCAGAGTAGACTGTTTTTGTGGTCTATCCATTCATCAACTTTGGCCTTGGAGCTCTCAATAGCTCACTCATTTTTTAGCACAGAGTGTCATCAGGATTTCCAGCACCATAGTATGTGATGGAACATAAAAAAAAAAAAAAGCAACACACACACAAAACAACCAACCAAACCAAAACAACTCAAAACAATCAAACAAACCCCAAAGCCACAGCAAACATATAGCAAGCAGTAAATATTTGGCTCCTATGGAAAAAAAGCAGTCAATTCCTTTTCAGGACACATGGTAGGACTATACAGAGGAGGAAATTCTTTGGCTATATAGCTGTGAATGAATAAACATGATAACAATGGAAATTTATCACCTGTGATCTTTGTTGTAAGATACATACATATAGCAGACACATTTCAGAGATTTGAAAGTGTAACCTAAGAAATCTTTGGAAGCTGGTGTTGCTCTTTGGAAATAGCCATGTATCCTAATATGATGGAGGAAATGAAATGTAAACTAATGCCAACAGAGAAAAAAGCAATCAGGTTAGCTGAAACAGAGATAATATATTATAGAAGATGAGAGCTCTGGCAAGTATATGCCTTTGATTTCTCTCAGGCACAAAGTTGTCTGCATTACACTTGTAAAACTATAAAAAGAGGAAAGCCAAACCCCAGCAATTTCCATTTGTGTGAATAGAAGTAATTAATTCCCAGGCCCTGTAATTGCCTTTTTGAGTGAGAAGGAACAGGTCCAACTAGTTTGTGAAGAATAACATTATTATAGCTTCATTCTAGTAAACAAATTTGGTCAATCAGCCAATTCCATATGATCTGTATTGAAATTTTAATAGACAAGAATGTCAGGTTTTCCCTGGGCATCTGGGCAGGGAATAGTCTACGATTAGCTACAGCAATTCATTTGTTAGAAGAAATATATTGGTTGAAAAATGGGTATTGTCTACCCAGTCTTCAGGAAGGCCTTTGACACTGCCTCCCATAAAATACTCACAGACAAGATTTTGATATATGGGACTGGATGAGCAGACACAAAGGTGTACTGAAAACTGGCTGAAAAGCCAGGCCCAGAGAACGATGGCACAAAGTCTAGTTAGAGGGCAGTAACTAGTGGTGTTCCCTAGGAGTCAATACTGGGTCCATTCCTGTTTAAAGTCTTCATTAATGATTTGGTTGATGTGGTAGAATGTACCCTCAGCTAGTCTGCTGATTACAGAATACTGAAAAGAGTGTCTGATATGCTGCTATCCAGTGGGCTGGAGAAATGGACTGATAGGAACCTCACAGTGTTGCACAAAAGCAAGTGCCAGGTGCTGCAACTGGAGAGGAACATGCCCATGCACCAATATATGCTGGGGTCCTCTCAGATAGAAAGCAGTTCTGCAGAAAATCTCCTGAGGGTCACAGTGGACACCAAGCTGAATGTGAGCCAGCAATGTACCTTTGCTGCAAAAAGGCTAGTGGTCTGCTGGGCCACATTAGGCAAAGTATTGCCAGCAGTTCAAAGGAGGTGACCATTCCCCTCTTTTCAGCACTGGTGAGGCCGTGTCGGAGTGCAGTTCTGGGCTATTCAGTACAAGAGGGACATGGACATACTGGAGAAAGTCCAGTGAAAATTATCTAAAAAGATAAAAGGACTGGAATATCTCTGCTGTGAGGAAAGGCTGACAGGAGCTGGGACTGTTCAGTCTGGAGAAGAGAAGGTGCGGAAGGGATCTTATTAATTTAGGTACCTGAAGGGAGTGTATAAAGAGGACAGAACTAGATTGTGAGAGGACAAGGGGCAATGGGCACAAAATGAAACACAGGAGGTTCCCTCTCAGCGTTAGGAAATTATTTTTTTTTTTCACTGTGAGGGTGACAGAGCATGGATACAGGTTGCCCATAAAGATTGTGGAATCTCCATCTTTGGCCATATTCAAAAGCCATCTAGGTCCTGAGCAACTGTCTGTGAGTTGTTGTGCTTTAACAGGGGTCGTTGAACGAGATGACCTATATAGGTCCAGGCCAACATTAGCCATTCTGTGATCCTGATTTATGGTGAAAAATCAATCCTCTTACTCCTTTCCCAGCTCCCCCCCCCACCTTACAACACTGAAAAAGTAGATGTTTAGATTGATTTCAGATCTGTGAGAACATTTCTCTTTGTTTTTTGGTTATGTTTGGGGAGTTTTCCTGTGAACTTAGTTGTTCCCAATTCTATACTTAATGGTGCATATTTCAAAGGTCTATTAATAAATATTAGTGAAGGTTTAATTAAAATCTTAATGCATGATTTAATAAAACATTACTCAAATATTATCATTATAAAGAGTTGTAGCTAATCATACATTAACAATGATACATTGTACCAGTCTGCAACACATGGTACTCATATCTGTAACATTTCTTGTTACATACATAAGTAATCTTTTCATGTTTTATAAAGAATTTTAAAATGTGAGTATTAAGTGTTACCAAATTTTGCGTCTTGGGTCCAGAATTCTTGTCTTCCTTTGCCATACATAAGAAGCCAAAATAGGTGTAGACAAAGCAGGTTACAGCAGAAGGCAATTAATGATTACAAGAGGCTTTACGTATTTACTCACAAAAATATTATCTGACAGAACCCAAAGCTCGTGGCAGGGTTGCTGTCAGTAGCCGTTAGAGGCTTTGGATTTTCCCCAGGCCTCTGGGTGCTGGAGAAAGGAGGCAGATGATCTCTGACCTGGTCCTGACTCTCTGGATGATCTGTGTTATCTCCAGGGTTTCCGTGTCTTGGCAGGAGGCTTTCAGGTGCAGAATGTCTTGTGATGTGCAGTCTCAGCACGGTGTCATGCTGGCTGTTCAGGCTGAACGCGTGGAGGCTTTTAGAGCCTGATCCTGGTCGCTGGAGTTCCACACAGCTCAGGATATAATAAGGTAGTAGGAGCACAGATAGAGCAGATATAATAGTGGGGCACACANGCAGGCTACAGTCCCCAGACTCAGTGGCTCCAGATACTTTTGTCCTATTTCCCATGGTCGCTTCTCCCCAAAACAGAAGGAGGGAGAGCAGAAAAACATTCCTGGGTAAGCCAGGACACGTATAAGCCTATTTTGGCCTGCTTAGGCCTACCGCACCGCCATGGGCGAGTACACCTTCAATTAGATAACTTTTTTCAAAGCCTTATTCAACCTGACCTTGAACACTTCAAGAATAGGGCATCCACAGGTGCTGTGGACAACCTCTTCCCAGTGTGTCACCACCTTCATAAAAAAGAATTTCTTCTTTATACCTAAAACTTTTGATGAAGCTCCATGATATGCTGTGTTACTTGGATTTGCCAACATCGGTTGCATCTATCAGCAGTTGTGCAGAATGGGACAAGTCCCAGGACCCTGCAGACAGGGTCCAGCAAGCCTGACCCCCATCTTACCCCACAGACCCATTGAGCTGGGCCAGGGCTGTGGGTAGAGGCTGGAACTGCCCCTACTCCCTTGGTGCTTCTGACTTTATCATGATGAATCCTGTCTCTTATGAATGGAACGATTTGTGTCATTTGCAATACAGATCAGCTGGCACTACAACTTGTGGGCAGCACTCTTGAGTGACATGAAAATGCAATTACTTGGAGTGATGCCCAGGTGGGCAGATATTACAGAAAGGTCTGTGAGTCCCTGCAGATATTTTGCTGGTGAACTCATTCCGGAATCAGTGTCAAATCCAAATTTGGCATCACTGCTTCTGAAATATGACGGCACACTAATGACTTCTAATATAGAGGAGCAAACCAGCAAGGGTAGCTTTATATGCTAATTATTCTGAATCTTGTACATTCTGCAGCAAGCTCACTGAATATAGTCTACACTAAAAATTGGTGATGGTAATTCTATTTAAATATTATGCATTGTCAGTGTCAATTTAGGAAATGGACATGTATTTTCCACACTTATAAGGAGTTTCTTAGTCATGGCAAACCAAATATTGGCAGTCTTGTAGAAATAGTGCTACTGAAATTACTAGACCAGAAACAGGCTACATGTCAAAAAGCTTTTACAAAAATAGTCCTAGATGGATTACAAATTATGAAGATGATTTCTGACATCTTATCAAGGGAGTGTGGAAAATTGAATTGCAATGGTCAAAATATTTGCCTCCTTTCTGTGCTGTAGCTCAAGTACAAAAAGATCAGTTACTCTGAAGAGGAAGAAAGCATATTTGAAAAATGTATCTATAAAGATGGCAAAGGAAGAACAGCTTTTACAGTTTTGCAGTTTATAAAAAGGCTCATTCTGAGTTGATAAGGATTCTTCAAAGAACACTTCTGAATACTCAATGTGAATAAAACTCCAAAATGCTGAACAGATGCATTGTTTCCAGTCCTAAACTGAGAGTGATGCAATACAGTCAGTATCTGCGGGATATTGGATTATTTTTTACTGTTATTTAGAATAATAACATGCTTTAGCACTTTCTGTGTTCAGGATTTGTATTCAAAACATTCTAAAAAATTTGATATCAGTGAGCATGCCTGTGGGATGTGTGCCCAGGTGGGCACTTAGTGACAGAGCTCTGGGAGGTGGTGAGTAGGTTGAATACTATCAGGGAGTGAAAAAGGCTACCAGAATCTCACCCCGACTTCCCTGGAACACGCCCTACTGAAGACAGGATGTATGATACAAAGGATTCCCTATCTTCTCTTCACCTAGCTGTAAACAGTGACTCAAGGAACAGAGGACAATGATGAAAAGTTCCTGGCCAGCTCAGTAGGCACCATTCCTCTGTGGCTACCACAGCTTCCCAGCTGTACTTAATAGATACAAGGCTGTGCAAATGGAATGAAACAATAATAAGGTTTAGGGTTCATCTAGCTTGGAGGTGTCACTGAGGTTAAGTTGGCCTATGCCTTGTGCCAAAATTGATGGCATAAAGAAAAAAAAAAGATGTGTCATTGTCACAGGGAAAACTCTCCTAAAGGAAACAGGAGGCCCAATGTGTAGACTGGACCCACTTCACAGACAAGTCTTCTGCCTCCCTGGAGTCCAGGTTAAAGATGTGTAGAGAAAACTTCCTGCCCTGGTACAGCCCTCACGTTATTATCTCTTACTGGTTTTACAAGTAGGCAGGGATGAAGTTGCAACAATTCCAAGGACAATCAAGAGAGACTTCAGGGACTTAGGTGGTGCTCTTCTCTATACTTCCAGTTGCAGAGAATGATGAGGGAAGAAACAGGAAGACCCAGCAAATCAATACCTGTCTCAGATTGGTGTAACAGGGAGAATTTGGGGATTTTGATCACAGATTAGTCTGTATTACACCAGAGCTGCTGGTGACAAACTACAACTGCCTCAGAGAGGTAGAAGGATCTTTGTGCAGGAGTTAGCAGGGCTCACTGAAAGAGATTTAAACTAAATTTAAAGGAGGAAAGGCTTAAACCCAGATTTGACAAAGATAAGCCTGGGGTAGTAACATGCTAAAATTGGAGGAACAATGTGCTGGTGATGTCCTTCAGTCTGCCATCTCAGTGGAAGTAGGACAGGGAGATCCACGTGGCAGCAAAAACACAAGAGTCACTGATGTGTTAGAAAGCACAGAAACACCTGAGAACAGTCAAGTAGGAATTAAAGAAAATGGTGTCCCAGCTGAAGTGCATCTACAGAAATGCATGCAACATGGGCAACATCAGTAGCAGCTGGAAACCATTGTGCCCCTGGGAAGCTATGATATAGCTGTAGTCACAGAAACATGTTGGGATGACTTGCATAGCTGGCGTGCTGCAGAGCATGGCTATAAACCTTTCAGAAGGGACAGGTAAGGAAGGAGAGGCAGTGGGATAGCTCTGTATGTTAGTATGTTTTAATTTTCTAGAGCTTGGTGATGATGATGAAGATAGGGTTGACTATTCATGGGTAAAAATCATAAGGGGAAGGCCAACAAGGTCTGTAATAGACCCTATTTTAGACCACACAACCAAGAGGTGGATGAAACATTGTATAAGCAGCTGGGAGAAGTCTTAGGATCACCTTCCTTTTTCTCATGGAGGGCTTTGTTACAAATTATGCAAAATTAATAATTATATTAATTTTGACACCCAGGAGAAGACTGTTAATAAGTACGAAAATTGCTTATTAATATTAAACCTCAACAGAAAACTTATTTGCAATGTTCGAAACACACGGTTTGGATCTTTATACACA
>VWYK01113187.1:5903-16095 GCA_013399775.1 Semnornis frantzii | reverse complement strand
CCTCTGGACCTGCTCCAACATAAACCTTCATCCCCAAAAAATCAGTGTTACTATTTATTTACACCACTTCACTGTCCATGGAGAACACAAGCTTCCCTCCTGGAAGTCTCTTCAGAATTCTAATTGCTTAGATTTGGCTTTCAAAACCCATCCTAGGACTTAGCCAGCTTTTCCAGTTTATTAGTGGGTATCTATCAGAGGGGCAATATGTGTGCTTCACCCTCTCCGATGCAGTGTTTTGTACATAAACATCTTGCCGAGCACTGTGCTGCTGCTGCTGCTGGGCACATTTGCTGTGTTTTGGCTGAATTTCTGAAGGGGAAAACTGAGACTTGCACTCTAAATATTTTCTCTGGAGCAGGGATTCCTCACCAGACTATGGGCATCTTGTCCAAAAGAGCATTAGGAAGGGAATGCAATGCTGCTGGCCGGGACTGACTCGCCCTCCTTGGAATCTGGAATCCTTGGGACTGGTGGCACAGGCAGAGCTCTGGAGCTGTGCTCCACAGCCCAGCTGGGTTCCCCAGCCATGAGGAAGGAAATAATGCCTGTGACCAAGTGCCTGCACTTCTGCTGAGCTCAGTTCAACTGCTGCATGCAGCTGCTCGGCCCACCCGAGCCACTACCTAAGGTAACATCCTCTGCAGCGGAGGGTCCTCAGCTTTCATTCCTGCTGCTGTGGGCATACTGTTGGCTTTTGGTTATTGAGTGATTCTTTTTTACTTATTGCCAGGCTGCTGCCAAAGCATACAGTTATAGAATGGTCTGGGTTGGAAGGGACCTCCAAAGCTCATCCAGTTCAACCCTCTCTGCAGTCAGCAGGGACATCTTCAACTAGATCAGGTTGCCCAGAGCCCTGTGCAGCACCACCTTGAATATCTCCAGGGATGGGGCCTCAACCACCTACCTGGGAAACATGTTGCAGTGATCCACTACCCTCATGGTGCAGAACTTGTTCCTAACATCCAATCTAAATTTGCTCTGCTCTAGTTTGAAGCCATTTACCCTCATCCTCTCCCTGCAGGCCTTTGTAAATAGTCTCTCTCCATCCTTCTTGCAGCTGCCTTCATGTACTGGAAGGTCGCTTTTAGGTCTCCTTGGAGCCTTCTTTTCTCCAGGCTGAACAACTCCAGCTCCTTCAGCCTGTCTTTGTAGCAGAGGTGTTCCAACCCTCTGATGTTCTCTGCAACCACTCCATCTGATGCAGCTGAGCTGGCTGCTCACAGACATTTGGGCCTACAAACGAGAAATGATTCTTTGGATAGGTGGCACAACATTGAAGGCTATGGAGAACATTAACAATGTTACTTCATGTCTCTACAGTGCTCTGCCTGCTTAAAGCCTCACAGAGGCTGCCAGTAATTAGTGATGATCAGCTGGACCATTTAAATCATCATTAGGATACAATTAGCAGCCCTTGGAGCTGAGTGTGATGAGTGTGCCAGCAGTGTGTTCTTGTGGCAAAGGAAGGCCAGTGCCATTCTGGGGTGTATTAGAAGGGCTGTGGTTAGCAGGTCGAGGGAGGTTCTCCTTTCCCTCTACTCTGCCCTGGTGAGGCCTCATCTGGAGCATCATGTCTGGTTCTAGGCCCCCCAGTTCAAGAAGGACAGGGAGCTGTTTGAGGGAGTCCAGCCCAGAGCCACAAAAATGATTAAGAAAGTTGAACATCTTCCTTATGAGGAGAAACTGAGGGAGCTGGGGCTTTTTAGCTTGCAGAGGAGACTAAGGGGTGACCTCATTAATGTTTATAAATATGTAAGGGGCGAGTGCCAGGAGGTTGGAGCCAGCCTCTTCTTGGTGATGCCCAGTGACAGGACAATGGGCAATGGGTGGAAGTTGAGGCACAGGAGGTTCCATGTGAACCTGAGGAAGATTTTTTTTCACTGTGAGGGTGACAGAGCACTGGAAACAGCTGCCCAGGGAGGTTGTGGAGTCTTCCTCTCTGGAGATATTCAAGAACTGTCTGGATGTGTTCCAGCAAGACCTGCTCTAGGTGACCCTGCTCTGGCAGGGGGGGCTGGACCAGATGAGCTTTCAAGGTCCCTTCCAGTCCCTGACATTCTATGATTCTGTGAGTGCTGTAGTTCAAGAGTCTAATTGCTGGCTCATAGGCCAGATCTGGACAACAGCAGGATTGTGTCTGCTTTTCCTTTTCCCTAAGTGCAGCAGCTTGAGGAGCACCTCATCCCAGGAGTGGCAGCGCTGCCCATGGCAGGGACATGGAGAGATATTATGTGACTGGGAGAGGCAGTGGCACAAAGCATCTCTTGTGTCCAGCCCAGTGCACCAAACAGCTGGGACTCTGTAGAGCTCATTTCAGCCTGTGTGCAGAGTCTAGCAGGCACAGCCTCACAACTTCACACACTGCAATTCAAAGAAATGTTTCTCTTTTTGCTTACTTGACTGCCAGAGCACAGCCTTGTTCAGCAAGAGCTGTAGGGATGGCAAGACAAATAACTGAGCTATCTACGTCTAGGGATGACACGCTGGTAGACCACACTGGCATGTGTTTGGGTAAGATGAAGAATTTAGTTACTGTAGCAGACTGAAAGGCAAGCTCTGGCTTGGATGGTGTTCCCCAACCTGGCGCTCATATCCCACAGCGAAGCAGCTAAATCTGTCACTTTACATGCTTCAGACACTTGTGTTAATTGCATAAATGCCAATTAAAATGGCATGTTTTTGAAGTGTTGGAAGTGTAAATAGCTGCTGTTCTGCAATGGGCAGGGGATGTATTTTTAGCTCCCGTGTGCTCTTCCACTGACACTCTTGGCAAATGCATCACACTTGTACCATCCAGCTATAGTCATGGATCTGTTTGCAACCCCATTGATGCTCCTGCAAAAATTGCTGCAGCCTATACTTAAATACTGCCTTCTGTACATCTCATACAACTATTCATTAGGCCAAGGGAACAGCAGGCTACTGTTCCAGGTTTTCCAAGAATCAGTGCTATTTCTCTCCACTGGCTCCCATTGCTTCATAACGCCTGTATTATTTATGCTCTTACTCCTGAAAATTCAAATTTAGGACTGAAAATTTTCACTTTTTTTTTTTTTTTTACTAAAAAGCCAACCCTTGAAGGCAGCAGCGAGTGGACCTGATGTCAGCTGTATCCTGCATGCCCCGGCTGTGAAAGCACTGCTTGTTCTCTGAAAGGAGGAATTCTTTGGTGCCACTCACCCCCTCCTCCACAAGGCTGCTTTTCCCATCCTTTTGGAGTTCTTGCTGCCACTCATTCTCCTGCCCCACAACTTTGCTGGAGCAATGCTGACATTTACCAGTTGCTTGTGCAGGCCTAGCTCCTAAAGGGTGGGCCTGATCGGGAATTTAATGTTTGAGTGTAGCAGGGGCTCTGCTGAAGTATGATGGCTTTTCAATCACCTTTTCTTTGAACTGGTCCTTGGAGTACACAGTGCTTCATCTTAAGATGGGCTTCAGAACAGGCTTTAGAACTTCTTTACTGTAAGGGTGACAGAGCACTGGAGCAGGCTGCCCAGAGAGGTTGTGGAGTCTCCTTCTCTGGAGACTTTCCAGCCCTGTCTGGATGTGTTCCTGTGAGACCTGTGCTAGATTCTATGGTCCTGCTCTAGCAGGGGAGTTGGACTCCAAAATCTCCACAGGTCCCTTCCAATCCCTAACATCCTGTGATCCTATTGAGAGGCTGGTGCTGGTCATTAGTGACAGAACAAGAGGGAATCACCTCAAGCTGCAGCAGGGCAGGTTTAGACTGGACATTGGGAAAAAACATTTCCCAACAAGAGTGGTCAGACATTGGAACAGGCTGCTCAGGGAAGGGGCTGACTCACCAACCCTGGCTGTGTTTAAAGGTCATTTGGATGTGGTGCTTGGGGATACGGTTTAGGGGCGAATTTTGTAGAGTAGGGTTCTTGGTTGGATTTGATCACAGAATCATAGAATGGTTTAGGTTGGAAGGGTCCTCAAATGTCATCTAGTTCAAATCCCCTACCATAGACAGGGACACCTCCCACTAGAACAGGTCACTCAAGGCCTCATCCAATCTGGCCTTAAACAACTCCAGGGAGGGAGCAGCCACAACCTGTGCCAGCAGTTCACCACCTTCACCGTAAAGAACTTCTTCCTAACACCTAGTTTAAATCTCCCCTCTGCCAGTTTAAACCCATTACTCCTTGTCTTGTCATTACAAGACCTTGTAAATAATCCTTCCCCAGCCTTCCTGTAGGCCCCCTTCAAATACTGGAAGGCTACTAGATGGTTTCCTTGAAGCCTTCTCTTCTCCAGGCTGCAGAGCCCCAACTCTCTCAGCCTGTCCTCACAGCAGAGCTGCTGCAGCCCTCTGATCACCTTCGTGGCCTCCTCTGGACCTGCTCCAACAGTTCCATGTCCTTCCTGTGCTGGGGTCTCTAGAACTGCACACAGGACTCCAGATGGGGTCTCAGGAGAGCAGAGCAAAGGGGCAGAATCCCCTCCCTTGCCCTGCTGCCCACACTGCTCTTGCTGCAGCCCAGCACACAGTTGCTGTCTGGGCTGCACTCACACTGCAGCCTCATGTTGAGCTTTTCATCAACCCAAACCCCCAGGGCCTTTTCCTCAAGGCTGCTCTCAGCCATTCCCCATCCAGCCTGGAGTTGTGCTTGGGATTGTGCCTACCCGGGTTCAGGACCTTACACTTGGCCTTGTTGAATTTTATGAGGTTGGCCTGGGCTCACCTTTCCAGCCTGTCCAGGTCCCTCTGGATGGATCCCTGCCCTCTAGCAAGTCAACTGTGCCACACAGCTTGGTGATCCAGAGGGTCTTTTCCAACCTGAGTGTTTCTGTGATTCTTTTCTCTTCCTCTGCCAGTCATGGAGCAAGCAGCATGCTTTCAGATATGTCCTGTCTGTGAAGGATTTTAGTGGTGGCCTGGCATGTTTTACTAGTATTTGAATAGCTCAAAGAAATTATTTGGAAAGCAGCAGATGCCTCTGGAAAAAAGAGAAAAAGAGGGGAAAAATAGACTTGAAGAGGATATTAGCAGGTCAGCTGGCCCAAGAAAAAGTACAGCTCAAAAGTGTCTTACAATAGTCAGTCTTGTAATGCCCACCCAGGAAGATCACATAGCTCTCATGATCCTGCTTCAGTGGTTTGAAGCCTTCACTCCCCCTGTGTGCTCACCACACAAGACAAGAAATGTCAATTGCTGCCCAGTTCACTCAAATGTAAGAAACTGCCTACACCTGCTCTTTTCAGACACACAGAATAACTTCTGTCCCCAGAGGAACAAGAGATCAGCTACTCCAAAACCTCATGCAAGCTTTGTTCCAGCCACAATTCTCAGAACAGGTGCTCCAGGGAAGCCGTTTGCTGTTGTTTTGCATAGGCAATTGTTAATGATACTAAAATAATTACCTGCTGGATCATGGACAACACACTGGAACACAGGCCAGCAACTCTAATGGCAGACAGCATTAGGAAGAAGTTCTTTACAGTGATGGTGGTGAAACACTGGAATGGGTTGCCCAGAGAGGTTGTGGCTGCTCCCTCCCTGGAGGTGTTCAAGGCCAGGCTGGATGAGGGCTTGAGCAACCTGTTCTAGTGGGAGGTGTCCCTGCCTGTGGCAGGGGGTTGGAGCTGGATGAGCTTCGGGGTCATTGCCAACCTAAACCATTCTATGATTCTATGATTATAAAGGACTCACAGCAAAATCAAGATGCCAAGAGAAATTCTCAAATAGTATGAAGACACTGGAAAAAATGTCTTTGTTTCACCACTGGTGTCTTTACTGAGTTTAGAATGACAGAAATGTCAGGTTTGGAAGGGACCTCAAGGATCATGCAGTTTCAACCCCCTTGTCATGGGCAGGGACATCTCACACTAGATCAGGTTGGCCAGANCAGGTTGCCCAGAGCCACATCCAGTCTGCCCTTCAAAACATCCAGGGATGAGGCTTCCGCCACCATCCTGGGTAACCCATTCCAGTGTCTCACCACCCTTATGGTGAAAAACTTCTGCCTAACATCCAATCTGAATCTACTCACTTCTAGTTTTGCTCCATTCCCTCCAGTCCTGACACCCTAAAAAGTCCCTCAACAGCTCTCCTGTATGGGCCTTTCAGATACTGGAAGACCACAATAAGGTCTCTTTGGAGCCTTCGCCTCTCCAGACTGAACTCTCTCAGACTGTCTTCAAAGATGGGAACCTCCAGGCCTCTGATCACCCTTGTGAGCCTTCTTTGGACGCACTCCAGCACATCCATATCCTTCATGTAGTAGGGGCTCCAGAACTGGATGCAGTACTTAAGGTGGGGTCTCACCAGAGCAGGCTTCTGCCCCTGTGCCAGCCATTTGGATCAGCCTCTTTCATGGGAAGCTATCAGGGACAGCAAAGAAAGCACTGAATATGGAGGACTTCATGAGGATTCAGCAATTTTGGGAAAGGCTGAGAAGTTTTGAATAACTTAACCACATTTAATTAAGTGCTGTGTTTATGAGACTATCTCAGAAGAATTCATCAAGAATCAATAGCAGTTTGCCTTGATAGCAAAGGCAGATGCATGAAGTCAAACAGCTTACCACAAAGTGACTTTCAACTAAAACTGAAAAACATAATGAAGATGAAAATGTTTTGGAGAAATCTCCATTCTTCTAAGGTAAATAAAAAAGCAAATGCCAGTATGAGTGGGAAAAAAATAGAAGAGACTTCTGGTATGGTCACCACTGGGCATGCATTTGCATGAGATTTCCTGAGCACCAGAACAGCACCCTGTCTTAGATGGGGAAAGAAGTGGGATCTATTCTCAATGCTCACAAACATGAAAGGTCTCTTAGCCCAGCTAGTGAGGATGAGTGAAAAACCAAAACACCAGCGAACTGCGATTTCTTGTGCATCTTTTTGCTACCAGTCCTCAGACTTAACCAGCAGCTTAAACTAAAAGAGACAAAGAGCTTGAGAATGGCAAGAGTTCTATGTGGCTGATGCAAGAACAGCATTGAAAAGCAAATCAAGATGCTGAAAAGGAATCCACAGCGGCCAGTGAGAAAGAACAGAGGAGTCTTCTCCCTAATAGCAGTCTCCTGCAGAAGTTCCATGCAGCAGCAAAGCAGAGTGGCTATATATGCAGCCAGCAGAAAAGCCTTGATACCACTGCAAAGATGCAAGCCACAGTTACCAGACACCAGGGCAATTGGTTTCTCACAACTCTGCTGGAATTTGAATTTTAAATGAAGCTGAAACGTTAAGAGTGGAGGAACACTTGATGGGCAAGAGCAGATCAACCCCAACTAAACGTTCCAGCAAAGTTTTCTTTGTACAAAGAAAGCTTTACAAAAGATACCATGAGAATTGCTTGCTGAGTCATATTCCTTTGAATAGGCTAAGGGAAAATGCAACTGGTAGCCTGTTGAAGCTGACCAACCACCTCTGGGTTTCTTCAGTTCTTAGATCTTGCAGAAAGATGAAAAAGGAGGAAGTTCCAGAAGGAGCCTGAAACTCCTCCAAGAGCCGATGCTGATGAAGAGACTGATAAGAATCGAAATGATTCAGTTAGGTGGCTCCTGTATGCACACATTTTTGCCCTAGGAAGAAAATGTTCCAGCACAGGTATCATAAATATTTGAAAACAGTTATTGTATGTTAAAGTGAGACGGTGTTTGGAGATCTTTTGGAAGGCTATAGATGCTTTAGCTGTCTAAACTTTGTATGCCTGTATATGGTTTGATCCAAATGAAGACACAAGAAAGGGATGTCTCACCAGGCAGCAAACCCTATGATACAACATCGACTATGTCCCCAAAATCCTTTTTTAAATCTAAGTAATTTCTCTTCAACTTCTATTTTTTTTGCAACTATTTTAGGCTAAGCAGCAGACATGCCTGTAACTGAAATAAAAAATAATACCAAATAACACCAAAACCCAAAAGGAGAGCACTTGGGATATCACACACACTGAGGATGGAGGTAAGTCAAGGTGCACAAGTGCCCAAGTCCAGTTTTCCTGGGTTTAGATAAATCACTTGAAGATTCTGCAGATTTCTGTAAACAGAATTTGTAATAATGATTTGTAATAACACAGTAAGCATTTGTAATAATAAGTAGGTATGCAAGAAATACAAGGGGCAGATTTACTGCTGTGTGCTACTCACCCCTGCCACAAGCCAAAATGTGACAGGGAAGGGAAACAGGAGAGCAAACAGCCACAACTACCAGCAGAGCATGAACCTCTGTTGGATGTTCACTTGCAAGTGTCCGACTTTAAATGTAGTACCAAAATAATAACACGAGAGACATATTTCACTTTGAGCACTGCAGTAACAATGCAGAAAATTGTCTTGCCAACACGACGAGCCCATAGCTCCTCAGACTCGGCAGTAAGGAGCAGGACTGGGAGTTTTTCTCCTACAGCAGCAAGGACTGGGACCAGCAGCTCCACTAGGATGAAAAAGGAGGAGAAATATTTAGGGAAATCACGTAAAGCACGTGTTTCCCATGGATAAGATAGGTATCAATTACTCCCAGGCAAATGTACCTAACCTAACTAGGCTCCTGTGGATGGCCTGTTTCACAGCCTATGTCCATATTCACTTTGCAATGGGACCGAGTTTTGTTAACAAAGGAATCAAGACTGCAGTGATAACTTTCATCTCTATTTTCTTGCCCCAACATGGTTATTCTTCACAAATTCTTCCTAATGACTGTTCAGTTCCTTCCTTCTAGGGTGCCACTCCTAATTCTCTTCTGTTCGGGTTGGATAATGAGTCACTGGCTTTAATATTATTAACCCTTCCCTTGCACAACCAACATCTGGTACCAGTGAAACGTGCTCAGTGCTGATAAAGCAAGCTCTTCCATGCCTTTCCTCCATCACACCACTCCCTTAGACATAGATTAATCTCCCAGTTCCTGCTGGCTTGCTGCTGCTTTGTGAAGAAAAGACCTTGTTTGTCTTCATGCCTTTGCTTAATTGCTCTTTAAGTCTTTTTTAGTCTACATGATTTAGTGGGCATGGTGGTACTGGGTTGACAGTTGGACTTGATGATCTCAAATGCCTTTTCCAAAAGAAACAACTCTATGATTCTACCAGCACTGTTGGTCTACTGCCACATTTTGTGTGTCCTTCAAAGTGTGCTACAGTGGTTTAGTATTTTGCTGTCACCAGAACATGTGACTACTCTTAAAGGAAAATCTAGGAAGTCTAAGGGAAAAGTTAGCCTGGAAAGACATCAGACTCTTTAGTTAGGAAACCACGCTCTCGGATCATTACAAAAACAGACTTCTAGGAAGAGCTGTGTGTTTTTCATTAGCTATTTAAATAGTTTTTCCAGTATTCTTTATTACACTGTCCCTATGTTCTACTTGATGGTCTTGGACACATTCAGAGCAGCCTTGCTTTTAGCACTGTACTGCCTGTAAGTAAACCCGAGAACCAGCTATTCCCTGGTAGGAGTATTTGCTGCATGTGCCAGTCCAGCCTGACTGAAATACCATTAACACCACGTTTTTTTTTCCTGCTTAATGAAGTATCAATGTGTGACTATACAGCATCTTTTTGACACCTGCACAACAGAGAACTACTCAGATGCTAGGTTACTGTTTCAGTGACAAACTGCAACTCTCAGGTTTGGGTACAGCCCTAATGCTGGCCTTTTGAAAGATAATTTTGTCCAACGGAAGCTAAAGCAACCTCGCTCCTCGTTGCCTGCGCAGAACACAACGGGGTTTTCCCCCGGAGTTTATGTTGAACCTCATTCACCAGTAATGCAAAGAGACTGAGCTGGATGGAAGGCCTCAGGGTGCAAGCAACCGCTTGAAATCTCCTTACGGCGTTAAGACGATCAGAATCACCCAAGTTCTACCGGCAGCAGCGGCGGCTCGGTTGCGGGGGAGGCGAGGCTAGGCTGTAATTACTATTTGTAAATAGCGGCCATTTCTGCCAGGACGGGCAGGAGCTGCCAGCTTTGCCTCGCCGCCCAGACGGCCCGAGGCCGAGCGCGGCGTGGCCCGAGGCCGGGTGCTCTGCGGCCTCCCGCGTTAGGCAGAACCGTTCCGGGGGCATTCCCGCTGTAAACGTCGGCGCGGCCACTGTTGGCCGGGGCCCCATCAGCGATGGACTCCCCCCGAGCCACACGCAACAGGTGCCCCAAAGCGCTGTTCCACCGGCTAGGGCTTGCTATGGCGGCGGCCGCGCTGCCCCGCCCCGGCCGCTGGCGGCAGGGGAGCTCAGGAGAACGCCGCC
>VWYK01113184.1:6182-19974 GCA_013399775.1 Semnornis frantzii | reverse complement strand
CCCCCCCCTCCCTTTTCTCTAAATATTCTGAGGCATTCTCATCTAAGATGAGATCCTAAAACTTGATCCAGCTTCGCTACAGTCAGGCAGCTGCTTTTGACTTCAGTGTGGGCAGGATCAGCCCTTTCAGTGCTGGGCAAGGAAGCCAGGAGAATGCCTTAGCAGCCTTTTGAAGGTAGGATTTGTTTTGCCCTCAGAAGGGCAGACTGTTGTCTGGTAGTCCTTAGCCACTGTTTTCTTGCCTGTGTGAGCAGAACAGAAGCTCAGATGGTTTTACAATGTTACTGTTTATACAGTGCCTACCTGTAGCACCTGGTCCTGCTCTGATACTCTGAGCTGTTAAGTAGGAAACCCTCTTTGCTCTTACAGATGTCTTACAAATTACTCTTTCTTCCCAAAAGTGCTACTTTTGGTCCTCTTTCCTTCCTTCCAGGAATCTTCTGAGTCATTCTGCCCTGCAGTGGCCTGTTTTTCTCCATCTGTTATTTTCTCTTTGCTTCACCAAGTTGCTTTTCCTGAGCCACTTCGTGCTCCTTTTGTCTTCAGGTTTCCCTCACCAGTCGGCTGCCATCCATGGTTATTTATGGCTCTTCACAACTTCTGTTATCTTCTGCCTTATCAGCACTCAACCTCTGCCCCTCTGTAGAGGCTGGTGGAGATCTCCTATACAAACTTCTAGTCTATAGTTTTCCTCATAGCCTAGAGGCAGTCACTCTTCACCTGCAGCAGACCCTGAGCTACCTCTCACAGATCACAGACCTATGTAATCCCAGGATGGTGGAAATTGAAAGCGATCTCTGGGGATCACCTAGTCCAACCCCCAGGATCACCCAGAGCAAGTTGCCCAGGATGGCAGTGGCCAGGTGAGTTTGGAATCTCTCTAGAAAAGGAGACATCACAGCCTGCCTTGGTAGCAGGGCCCATGACTCCAGCACCTCCTTCTGTTCAGTTGGAGCCCACTGCCCCTTGCCCTCCTGCTGGGCACCACTGAAAAGAATCTGCCCCATGCTCTTGATCCTCACTCTTTAGATACTGAAAAGCATTGAGAAGTGAAAAACATTGAGGAGACCTCCTCTCCAAGCCAAAGAGCCCCAGGTTCCTCAGCCTCTCCTTATCCAAGATAAACCAAGGCTGAACTCCAGCACTGAGGCTTATCTCTGCCCTCCAGCATGGTTTCCTGACATGGGAAGCAGGTGATTGGCTGCTTTCTGTATCCAAGTGGCTTTCACCAGGAAGCACATGGGAAGCTCCTCCAAGGGCTGCCATTGGAAGGACTTGCTCAAAGCAAAAGGTAGTTCCTAGAGAGCCAGCCCAGGAACATGGTTGCTTGCAAAAGTCACATTCATAACTTAGGTTTTTCTATATACTGCATTACAGTGGTGCTGTTGTCGTTTACAGGACCATCTGGGACTGTGGTTTATGAGGAGATGGAGCTCCACAGAACCAGCACAGTAGTTTCCACAGCCAGCAGCTGTGTGGGTGCTGGGACAATACAGACAAATACACTGCATCTATTGTGCTCTTCTCATTGTTGACACTGTCAACAGTTCATTAGTGGAGCTTGCTCAGAGCAGACAAAGGATGCAGCACTCAGCTATCAGGCTCTAGCAGTGCTGTATAGCTGAAATTACGTTTTGCGCTTCTGGGTTTGTTTCATATTAGCTGAATTTCATGGTTCATTGGTAATGATGGAAATGAATGAAGCTGGCTGTGTGTTTGTAAAGCTAGGTGCAAGTTACTTTCTTGTGGTGGATTGAAGCAAAGTGTCTGGGAGGATTTTGGTGGAAAGGGATGGAAATGGGGTTGTTTTATTCCATGACAGTTCTCAGCTGATAAGAAATCAGCACTGGAAGTAGTTGTAGGAGCTTGTATTTTTCCTCAGATCTTGACTGCTCTGTTGGCTTTTATCTCATACTCCTTTGAGATCTTTGTTGTGGCTCTCAGGAATTAAGACAGGGAGCTCTGTGGCAAAAGCCTGTCTGCTGGTCTCTGTCACCAGGAAGTGCAACCTCCCCTTCAAAGCTCTTGGGAGATCCCTTGACTAACAATACATGTGTGGAACACCCATCAGCAGGAGGATCTGGAGAGCTTTTAACTTGCTTTCTTGCTTTGCATGGGTATTCCAGCACGCCAGGGTCCTCAGGTGGTCATAGTCACAATTTCTGCTCTGGGGAATTTCAGTCAGAGTCTTGTTTGGGTAACACTTTGTCCAACCATATTTTCACACTGCTGCATATGAACTGCAGAAGAAGAACTGGCTGCTGTTAGAGTTCAGTGTGTGCACTTGTCCCAGTTCGGGACAGGAAAGGATTTCGAAGTCTCCATCTTTCTGCATCCAAGAGATTTCTCTCAGTCTTCAGTATGCTCTTTGCTACCTAGTGGGACTTCTTAAAAGTATGGACTGACTATACACTTTGTGTACAGTCATACCTCTTTAAAAAAAGTCCCTGCTTTCCTCAACCTCAAGTTTAAGAAGGGCAGGATAACATGCAATGAATTTCCAAAATTCCCATCCTGCACTTCTCTTTTCAACTCCATCATATTCTTTCAGCTGCTTCTTGAATAATGCCACCAAGACGGATCTTACAAGTGATACTGCATAAATAGTAACCCCTTTGTAAAGGCATTAGAGACTACAGTGACTCTTGTCATATGAGATGGTTTGATTTTCTTCCTGAGTGGAAGGAGCGAGCAAGTGTATCCACCCTCAGAGAAGGGTGCTGTAGAATTAGGCAAGAGACATCAAAGAAGAGTTGCCAGAGCTGCCAGACTAAGTCAGACCGGTGCTGTAGCCACCTTTGAGATCCCGTCCCTAGTGATGAGAACCAGATGCTGCAGAAGACAGCATAAATAATAGGCAGAGAACAGCAAAGTGGCAGTCCTGGTCCTTAGTAATTGGAGAACTGATATTCCTGATTGCATGTAATTATCTGCCCTTCTCTGGATCTTATCAAGTCTTTGGACTTAAGGGATTCCTGTAGTATTATTTCTGCAGTTTTCCCATCTGCTCTTTGGGGCTTTTTTTCCCTAATTTGCTGTGCTTGCATATCACTGAATACTCCTTTGTCCTTCTAACAACCCTTTATCCTATTCTTCATCAGAGAGGAGGCAGTTGTAAATGGGACCTGTTTTGGACTCTTCAGAGTTCAGCCTGAGGACTCTCTGGTTCGCAGGACAGCTGCTGAGGGGAGAGAGACATTGTGGCCTAGAAGCAGAGTGAGATGTCAGCTGGAGTGGTATTGAGAAGAACCCAGTTCAGCAGAGGAAGGAAATGGGAAGCTGTGCAAAGGAGCAAAACAGCTGAAGAGTCTGGGCTGAGTTGCCAGCTTTCAGCCTTGTTCTGTGTCCCAGCTGAATAGCTTCAGTTCCTGCATCATTCTGTCAGCAGGAATGTTCAGAATCTCCCTGATGTCATCCCCAGCAGCCTGATCCGACTTTGGACTTGGCCCTCCTTTGGATGAACCAGAGTGAACTTTCCCCTTGGCCATTATTTTCTGGGTTTTGTATATCTCTTTTTCTATCTGGGACCTTCCTACTGTTGCTTCATCCATGTCCTGACCTGTGTGTTTGTGCACAAGCTTTAGAACATACCTACTGGAAAAGAAAAATGAGAGTACAGGTTAAAAGAGGTTGAGCACTGCAGTGTTAGTGAACACTGTAACTGGGGAAAAGGGTCATATCTCTTGTTGGAGCCATACAATTTGATTAGGAGAGAGAGAGCAGAGTAGCAGTTTCTCGTGCTAGGCAGCTTGTGTGTCTTCTCTAAAGACCTGAAATCCCTAACTGCTGCTCATGGGCTGCACAAAGAGTGGGCTCAAGATCTCAATCTATAGGCCTTAAATCTTTCTTACAGTGTAGGTTAGCAGAACACAGCAACATTTCTCTCTGGGTTTATTTTCTACTTATTTTTTTTTCATTTTGATATCTACTCTGCTTTTTCCTCATGGGGGATGAAGAGAGGATGAGGTGAGGAGGTGAGGACGTGGTGTTTTTATCCTTCTGTACTGTCAGGGGCTTGGCAGGGACAGGGTTCCTCCACAAGGAGCTGGGGGGAACACAGCCAGGACTGGCAGCTGAACCAGCTCACAAGTATTTGATGCCATGCTGATGTCATGCCTGCTCTATAAGGGAAGAGCTGGCTGGAGCAGAGCAGGGTGGGAGTTTGGGTGGTGGAGTTTGAGTTGTGACCTGTGACATGAGGTGCTTCCTGTTTCTGGTGCTCTCCGCTTCCACTTCTGGGTTCTTGCTCTGGCTCCTTTCCCATTTCTGGCACTGGGGTTTCGGATCAGGCCAGCCCAGTATCTCTTTGCATTGTTCTGCTAAACATCCTTATCTCAACCCACAGAGCTTTTGTTTTGCCTTTGCTCCTGATCCTCCTTCTGTCCCATGGGGGTGGAGGTGGGAGAGCAGTGAGAGAGCAGCTTCCTGGGAGCTGGGCTGCTGGCTGTGCCTAAACCACAAGATGTACATACACAGCATTTACCAGTAGCACCGCTCCATCCTGCACACAGCTTCAGAAAGTGCACTTTGGCTTCTGTCCTGCTCAGCCTCCTATGCTTATTGAACTGATTTTGAGAAGGTAGATCTCCTTTTTTGCTTTCCTGCCCAGAAGCCTGAAGTGGAGCCCTTCAGGCTGTAGAAGGAGGGTTTGCCCAGTTTGAGACCCTGTACACACAGCAACTTGTACATAGCAACACATCTGCAGAGAAACAGTCCCCTGTGTGCCGTCGCTGGGAGATGGTGTGTGAGACACACGTCGGCATGGACTTACTCTTTCCTGGAAGGCACTAGAGGATGGTTGAGACAGTGTGCTCATTGTGAACGCTGACTGCAGCACTGTGCCTTCGGTAGGAGCCCTGGAGCTGCGCTGACGTTACCTGTCACACTCCTTTTGGTAGAAGCACATTGTCTGCAGTCCTCAAAACGTCCTTAGTTGCAACTCTGATGGCTCACATGGCAGTAATACAACAGACCTACCAAAGCTTGTGTGTTGACATCAGGATTTGGCTCGTGGTTCCTTCTCCATCTCTGCTAGGCTCATTTTATGCTTGTTTCCAGCTCTGGGCCCCTCTCCCACTCCATGAGCCAGCGTGCCAGGTCCGCAGCTGCTGGTCTGCTCTCTCAGCCTCCTGCAGCTGCTCCAGCTCCATGGTCCCAGAGCAGGAAGGACGCTGCAGGCCTCCAGTGCTGTTTGTGCCGTGTTTTTTCCAGAGTTGCTATGTGTATGTGTGCTCAGTCTCAAATTGCAAGTAAATGTTTTTTACCCAGTCTTAAGAACTCTGCCTGGGACTCTTGGTCTGCAAAGTGGCAGAGAAGATGTCAAAGAGATTGATAGTTCATTGTACACTGTAGTGTGCAGCAGAACCTTGCTAAAAGCAAATATCCCAGGTACAAGTGGGTGCTACCCTGGGTCAGATTGTGTGACTCTATCGTCTCTCCTGTCACCCAGCACGTGAACTCCTTTGGGTGCAGAGCGAAGAAATCTTAGAGGTTTGTGGCATTTGGCAACAGAGTTTGTGGTAAAAAAAACAGACACTGGGGCTCCAGCTTACCTCAAGTTCTCTAAACATAGATGAGTGTTTAAATTATGTGAAATGATAGTTAATTGTCCTAGAGTCTGGGTAAAGAAAAGGAAGTTTTCCCGGGAGGAGTTTGTGCCTGTTTTTCATTAGCAGTCAGACAGGGGCCAGGACAGATGAAAAAGCATGAGAACAGCCTTTCACCATGACCTCACTGAGAGATTTCCCAGCTCAGAGCTCAGCTAACTCCAAGTGCATGACTGAACAAGTGGACGAAAGCACAACTGGTTCCAGGCTACTGGTTACTTTACTGGTGTCTTATTTTTATTTTATAGCAAACTATCCAGCTTTTGGGGGTCTAGAAGCCCCAGACAGAAAGACAGGCATATATTTGTGGTCTGGGCAGGGACAGCAGCCTCAGGACATGTTGTAGCTGCTCTATAGGTGCTGTGTATGTGGCCAGTGAGTACTGTGCCCTCCAGATGCATCCAGCTTTTGGTGCTTTTATGTTGGGGTCAGTGGATGGTGGAGATGATGTGCTCTGCAGAGTCATCTGGCACAGGCATGTGTCTGCTTGCTCAGGCTGGAGATTGTACACCAGTCTCTGGCTTCTGCTTCTCTTTGTCTGACTTGTCAAAGCTTCTGAACATGTGAAACAAGATGGGCAGGGGAGAAAGCCCCACCAAGTGCCGCGTAGAGATGGGAAGTATGGGTGAAGTTCTGTGTCAAGTCCTGCTCAGGCTCAGTACAGTGCCTAGGTGAGACAGAAGCTGGAAAGGAGTATGCTAGCCTGCAGTCTCTTGCTTGGGAGACCTTACAGCAGCCTTCCAGGGACTCTTGGTCAGGAAATGTAGTGCTAAGATGAAGGGTAACAGTTTCAAATTGAAAGAGGGTAGATTTAGATTAGATATTAAGAAGAGATTTGTCACTCTGAGGGTAGTGAGGCACTGGAAAATGCTGCATGAAGTTCTGGATGCTCCTTCCCTTAAAGTGTTCAAATGCTGAGGACCAAGTTGGATGGGGCTCTGAGCAACCTGGTGTAGTAGGAGGTGTCCCTGCCCATAGCAGAGGGTTGGAACTAAATTGTCTCGAAGGTCCTTTCCAACCCACAGAATCCACAGAAGGATTCTATGACCCTCTGTGAAGGCTGGGGCTTCCCAAGGTGAAACCTTTGACAGGAACGGTTTGAGGTGTTCCCCACTGCTCACCTAATAGTGATGGCAGAGCAGAGGCACTCCTATGTTGCAATGTGGGAGAGGAAATGAGTTGCAGGAGAGGGTCAGAGCACCTTAAACCAGTGTCGTCACCAGAGACTTCACCTCAAGAAACCACAGTGTTCCTCGTGCACTTACGTGCTCTGGTGATGATAGCAGCCAGTTAGTAAGGGATGAAAGAGAGTGAAAGGAGCAGTCAGGACCTCTGCTCCTCCAAGCTGCTTGGGCAGGCAGAGCCTCGCTGCAGTTAGCATGGCTGTGAGGCTGTGAGCAATCCCTTGGGACTGTGGGATCACAGGCTACAGCTAAGTGGAAACCGTGAGGACATCTGATAACTCTTAAAACCAGAGACTTGTAGAGTTAGGATAAATGAGGGCCTTACAAACTTCGTGCTGAAGAAATTACAGAGTTCAATATATAGAGAGCCAGTCAAGTGGTTTCTGCAGATGTATGAAAAGTAAAGCTTTAGACCAGCCAAACTGAATTCCCTCTGTGGCAAATTCATGTAAGGTCAGCATCTTTCCACCCCAAATCTGTGCACCTAACCATCAAACATGTACAGGGAAGCTGTCCAGGCAGATGTATCACTTATTCTCCTTCCTGTGCTGGCTACCATTTGGTTTTGATATTACTGAAAGCTTCAGTGGGAAATGTTTTTTATCATGTCAGACGTTCCAGGTTGTCTGTGGCAATTTCCATATTGCAGTGTGGGTTTGTATGGCTGGTGCCTTTCTAAGAGCAGGAAGGAGGGATAGACTAGAGATAGAAATTCCTGGTAAGTGAAGGAAACTGTAAAACCTCCCATGGGGTGATGTGTGACAGTGCAACAGGCTGACAGCCTGGTCCAGCTTCTCTTGCTGAAACATAAAAAGGGCAGTGTGGAACTGGGGATGCTTTTCCTGATCACTAATGAGGGAAAATTGAAGCTACTTGGCTGGTTTCCTTACAGGATGAATGCTCAGGGTTGTTGATGAGATGGGTTCTTTTTTCCTTCCCTCTACCCCATGGTCTGAATATCTTAATTTTTTTTGAAGTATCCCTCTTTCTGGTTACAATACTAATTGCAACAGTAAATGCTCATTTGAGAGATCCACAGCTGAGGGTGGGTTTGAGAGTGAGCAACTGAATGCCAATGATGTGGTGTTTGCCTCTGAGGTGGGAGCCGCAGCCAGCAGTCTCTGCTCTGTGTCAGTATTGACTGGTCAGACTGGAGCAAAACCCGGAGGAGAGCAGAGGCACTCCAGGGTAGCTGGCACCAGGGTGGTTACCTCTTGTCTCTCTGATGTAAACTACAGCAGGGTAACAACATGTTTCTAACACCATAGTTAACTGCTGGAGCTGTGGGTCATCAACAGCTTTTCTTCATCACTTGAAGACCTGATACTCAGAAATCTTCCTTGGCCTGCTTGCTGAGGCTTACACTCAGAGAAATACAAGACTACCCTCAAAGTCTTCTGTTTAGCTCGTGTTTAGTCTTCTCCTCTTATCTGTGGGTTGTGTTTTTTTGTTTTCTTGGATTTGGTTTTGGTTTTTATTGACAGAAAAAGAAGGATGAATCATGGTTCTTGGAAGCAGCAAACCAGCTTTTTTGATTACCACTGCTGGGAATGTTGTGTAGCAAGACTGTGGGTGAAGGAGTAGGTGGTTCTGCTTCTGCTCGTCTTGCAACTACTAAATACAATCATAAGCAGCTGCATTTGTGTCAGGCTTGCAACTCTGGTTGTAACTACACCCACCTCAGTTTGGGGTACATGCATTATCATCAGTGTGTGTTTAAAGGCTTTTCTGGAGGCATGAGGCATGGAGGTGTGGTGCTGAGAGACATGGTTTGTGGTGAGCTTAGCAGTGCTGGGTTAAGGATTGGCTGGACTCGTTGATCTGAAAAGTCTTTCCCAGCCTAAACAATTTTATGATTTTCTGATATCCCATGTTGCTCCACATCTTCTGGGGCAGCTTGATCTGGCTGATCAAGAGTGTGTGCACAGTGCACATGGAAGTGTGCTTTTGTCGATGTTCATGATCTGTTTACTTTGTTTCTAGGCCTCATCACAATAAAAGAAGCCCATGATATAGAGGCCAGGCTTAATGAAGTGGAAAAGCTTCTGAAGACTATTATAAACATGCCCTGGAAGGTGAGTAAGACAAGTTCCACATTTAGCCCAGCCTGACTCGTCCTCCATGGAGACATGCACTCTCATGCAGATTAGAAAGTGATGGGCTCTGCCAGACTCTGAAAGAAGCAGCAGTTTATTGAGTATCTAGGAGAAGTGCTGGGTGCCAGCAGAGCGTAATGATGTCTCCAGGCTGTTGCCTGCAATAAGTCTTTCTGTAGTACTGTGAAGGGGTAGAAAGAGGGACAAAACAAACTACTGTTAAAAACATGTCTGTTTCTTTTGTCTTTCTAAGTATTCAAGGTCTGAAGTTGTCCTCACATTCTTCGAGAGATCTCCTTTGGACCAAGTCCTAAAGAATGACAATGTCCATAAGATTCAGCCAAGCTTTCAAAGTCCAGTTAAAATATCAGGTAAATGTTGTTAGCTCCTTACATTTGACACCAGACTTACAAAACAAAAGTGACTATATTTGCTGTTTCCCTTATTCTTTCTCCACCAGCAATTCAAAAGATAGTTATCCATATTCTGCTTTATCACACAGACCATAGAATTAGCCTTGACATGCTCTGCAGCTTAAATTCAGACAGTAAAGTGGTGAATGAAACTGGGGGCTGATAAATACAAAGAAGTGGATAAATACAAAGGAGTGGAGGACAGTCCATGAAACTCTGGGCTGATAACAGTCCTTGCTATTGTAACATACCATGGTTAGCGCTTAGGAAGGAGGCTGCTGATACAGTTCTGTGAAAATACAAGGTCAGTGGCAGGTAGTGAGTGAAACTAGTGGTGAGAAAGGAGGGGAGGACAGAGGAAAGGAGCACAACCTCACACAATCCATCTCAGAAAAGATATTATCAAATTTGAAAGCATACAAATAAAGGACAAGGATTCAAAGCTTTGCACAGCTTCTCTAAGAAAAAGGGTGAAATTAAGAAGGATGCTTCAGCTGTGAGACACGATAGAGAGTGGGGATATGATGGAAGTCTACAATGCCGTGAATAGGAGGTCAATTACCCTGTACTCCTCATAAAATTACAGCTGTAGGTTATTCAATAATGGTGATGGACAAAGGGCTTTAAGCACACAAAAGAAAGGTTACAACATGGCTTTGTTTCCATACTGAGCACAGGTGAGTGGAGCTCATTGTCATAGCTATGGGGGAAGTGAAAGCGTAAAAAGGAATTGTCCTTCAAAAAGGACAAGCGAGTGGGGGAAAATTACATTGAGACCCATCTCAGGTGAAGACGTAGGAAGTTTCTAAACCCCAGATTGCCTATTCTTTCAACCTTTCCCCTCTGCATCTGCTACAGACCCTTATTCAAAAGTTTGTGGACTTCTGATTTGTGTTTCTATACTGAAATGTTTTGTTTGAGCCTAGTGGCACCTGCTGGTTTTGTGTCACCAGAAAAGTCTATTGCAAAGGATGAAATAGAAGTGAAATCCAACATATAGTCCTCCACTGTTTAGAATGAAACTGGTATGTACTAATGGTATATCAGTTGATGGCCAAGCAGCATGCTAACATGCCAAAGGTCTAAGGATCTTAGGGATCCTTGAGGACTGATCTTATACAGAGTATATCTTTTTGTAATTGACCCAGAGCTCTGGTTCTGTGCAAACTAATCCTCAACTAAATATTCTGTGAATTAAATGGTGAAGGATTCCCTATAATTTTTGTGAGGGTGTTTACCTCTTTATGGCACACATTACTCTGTATGTATGTGACTGAATATGCCATGTGTTGGGTACAACAGAGAGATGGTCAAGATGAACCTAAATTGAGAGCAAGGGTGCCTGCCTGCCAGACAGAGGCTAGCTGCAAAGGGAACCCTACTGCCAGTCTGTGTGTAGAGGAGCAATGGAAACCACCTTAGCTGAGGTGTTCTGAGTATCTGAGTGTTCTGGTTTAAACATCCTTGTCAGCAGCATGGACAGGGATTGACTGCAGCCATGGCAAATTTGTCAATGACACCAAGCTGTGTGGTGCAGCTGACACTGGAGGGCAGGGTCACCATCCAGATGGACCTGGGCAGGCTGGGGAGGTGGGCCTGAGCCAACCTCATGAGGTTCAACAGGGCAAAGTGCAGGTCTTGCATCTAGGTCAGAGCAATCCCAAGTACAGATACAGGCCGGCTGATGAGTGGATTGAGACCAGTCCTTCACAGAAAGACCTGAGGGTGCTGCTTGCCGAAACACTTGACACAAGTCAACAATGCACACTGGCAGCCCAAAAAGACAGCTGTATGCTGGGATGCATCAGAAGAAGCATGGCCAGCAGATCAAGGGATTCTGCTCCTCTACTCTGCTCTTGTGAGACCCCCCACCCCAGAGTACTGAGTCCAGCTCCAGAGTCCCTGGCACAGAAAACACATGCATCTGTTGGAGAAGATTCCAAAGGAGGGTCACAAAGATGACCAGAGGGCTGGAGCACCTCTCCTACAAGGATGGGCTGAGGGAGTTGGGTCTGTTCTGCCTGGAAGGCTTCTGGGACATCTTGTAGCAGCCTTCCAGTACCTTAAAGGGTCCTACAGGAAGGCTGGAGAGGGACTATTTATAAAGGCATGTGGTGACAGGATCAGGGTGATGGCGTTAAAGTAGAGCAGGGTAGATTTAAATTGGATGTTATAAAGTACTTTACTGTGAGGGTGGTGAGACACTGGAATGACTTGGCCAGAGAAGTTACTGGTGCCTAACAGAGCCCCTGGAAGTGCTTAAGAGCAGGCTGGATGAAGCTCTGAGCTAGTAGGCTAGTGGGCAGTGTCCCTGCCAACAACATGATCTTTAAGGTCCCTTAGCTTAAGGCATTCTATGATTCTAAGAATCATAAACTAATTTTAGTAGAGGCAAGCCCTCCCTAATTAAGTGGAGGGAGACTTCCCTACCTATGCAGCTATCCAAAAGCATCTTGTGCTAATTAATTTTATTATTTACGTGATTGCTGCAAAGAATTTAAGACCATAGGTGGAAATTTGAGACTAAGTGGTACTCGCCTGGTCTGCATGTCGCGCACTGGAAATGGTTTACAGCGTCTCTGGCAGCTTTGTCAGTAGATGGCAGCAAATGTCAACGTCTAAAGCAGTTCACGCAGCAGTGAAGTGCTGTACCTCGGTCGTGTCAAGGACGCTGAGAGATCACTGGCGTTAGTTTTACTCGCACTGCAGCATTCTGCAAGGCTTGGAAAAGCAGGCAAAAATGTTTTGTGTGCTCTGAAAAAAGCCCGAAATGTTCTTCACATTGTCCTGTTCTGGCTGGTGGGTGGTGGAAAAGAGAGAATAGGCAGCTCTCCTAGATGAAAACTGGGTCTGAATTTAAAATGTAAATCTTTTTCTGCAGTAAAGTATTGGCTTGAGGTGAGTCAGGAGTGCATTGTGGTTCTGCTGGGATTCAGTGCTTTTAGCACCCCCTCAGTAAAATACAGACTGAAAGTGAAAGATGACTTTCTCAAGAAAAATGTGGAAGTGACTTCTGGCTGTACCTTGAAGTGGGACCATCTATATGTACACTTCAAAAAAACCTCCTCCCATCTTTCTCCTGTTGTGTCTTCTGCTCATTGTTTGAACCGCTTATATCACTGAATTGGGAGGATTCCCTCTATGTATGTTCTGTCCCTGCTGTATTTTCTGCCACTTCTGATTTCCTTTGGTTTGTGCTGATAAATAAGGCTGTAAGACAAGGTCCTCACACCTTGAGGCTCATCACAAGTCATCCCATCAAAGTCAGTGCTGATTTGTATGCAGAGGTATGTGAAGAGAGAGAAGAGAAGGCTCTGGGGAGACCTTGTTGGTGGTTTTTAGTACCTAAAGGGTAGGTGGATACAGACATTTATCAGGGCCTGTTGTGACAGTTCTAAACTAAACTGTGACAGTTCTAAACTAAAAGAGAGAGATTTAAACTAGATAGAAAGAAGATATTTTCTACAGTGAGAGCGGTGGCCCAGGTTGCCCAGAGAGGTAGTAGTGCCACATCCCTGGAAACGTTCCACATCAGGTTGGACTGAGCTCTGAGCAACCTGCTTTAGTTGCAGATATTCCTGCACACTACAGGGGAGTTGGGCTAGGTGAGCTTTGAAAGTTCCCAAACTGGTTTGTGATTCCATTTTGTAGTGGCCCTAGTTTCACCTAAAATTGTGTGACTGTAAGAAATCCTTGTGACTTACCTAGATTGCCTTTCATGTAGCACAGATGGAGATTAACTTCTCAGTCATGTCAAATGCCGTTCTTTAGTTATAAACTCTCATAAGTCAGTAGAATCAGGTATATAAATTTTAACTGTTCTGACTTGCAACCTTCTTACACATTGAGAAACAGAGTTGAAGCAGAGTTGAAGGCAGTGTAGGAGATGGCATTGGTTTACATGGCTTAAAGATGATCATTTAATTGACCTGCAATGCCATTTTTAATTAATTTTTTTTCTATCTTTTTTATTTTTTATTAACTGGCTTAACCCTGGGGCTGTCTAAGAAAAAATCCAAATATGTTTTGGTAGTGGTAAACTGCAAACTATGGCTGGGCAGCTGTTCTGCTAATGGCAGTGGACATTTTGCCTCTGGCAATAACAGTGCTGAAGCTGGGCCTTGCTTCAAATGCTCTGTGTCATGAGTTGATTACATGAACGAAGATGCTGAAGCACTGGCTGTTTGCAGATATAAGAACCTATGCAACTCAGTGGCTGAACTTGATGATCTTAGAGGCATCTTGCAACCAAAACAATTCTGCGATCCTATTCATAGAATCATAGAATGATAAGGTTGGAAGGGACCTCAAGGATCATCTAGTTCCAGCCCCCTGCCATAGGCAGGGACACCTCCCACTAGCACAGGTCACTCAGGGCCTCGTCCGACCTGGCCTTGAACACCTCCAGGGAGGGAGCAGCCACAACCTCCCTGGGCAACCTGTGCCAGTGTCTCACCACCCTCACTGCAAACAACTTCCTCCTAACATCCAGT
>VWYK01113183.1:0-12599 GCA_013399775.1 Semnornis frantzii | reverse complement strand
CTACAGCACATCCTGCAGAAGAGCTGCTGTAAAACTGACTTGAGAGTAAGGATCAAAAGTAAACCTTGCTGCATTCAGCTTATCATACTTTATTTACAAGTGTGTAGTCACACTGTATTCTAATAATTCACTAGCTTATTTTTCTATTCATATTATGCAGATTCGTATTATTGAGATGATATTACATCAGACATTCTATGCCTTCTGTGAGGTAAAAGGGCCATAATGATATAAGAAGGCCATAGATACAATTTTAAGGTGACTTACCTTAATTTATATTTAAATCACTATTCTTGGCTATCAGGTGCAGTAAGAAAGGACATAACTAGAGTTTTACTTTAAGAAGATGTTATTTGTCTTTGCAGTTTTAATGGGGATCGATCCTCTTTTGGGTTGTTACACATCTGTGGCAAGGTGGGTTCTTTTGTGGAGGAGACTATGCTGCATGGTGAGCTTACTGCTAATGCACAGAGCTCTGCAAATTTGTACAAAGCAGTGGCAGGAGGGAGGGTCTTCAGAAAATGAAGCAAAGATATTATGATGGGATTTTGTGCATAGTTCAGTGCTTGAACATAATCTACTTCATTATTGTGTTGACTGAGTACTGTATAAAGATCACTTCAGGTTTACCTGAAGTAAAGCAATCTGTGGAAGGCAAATTCAGATTTGAAGTGATTTATCATTCTGCAGAGATTATTAAAGCTGCAACTCCTCCAGCTTTTTACAATGCTAAACATTTAAAGAACATTTAGGTTATTTGCTTATTCATAGGGACGAGTCAGTTGCCTATGATTCACTGTAGTGAATATTCAATCTAGTCTTTCTCTCCTCTTTGTTCTCATTGAGGCTAATGCGTGGTTTATTTCACCTCAAAGTCTTTGTGGATCACTTCTATATCTGTAACTGGCCTCTTCTAAATAGCAGGAACATCTATTTGGTGATGAAACCAGAATATTATAATTGTAAATGTGAAACAGTTCATAGAAAATTACTGAATATGTTTCTGATCTGATTTTTTTTTAATAAACAAAAAAACCTATCCATTACTAAAAACTGAAGGAAAAAAAGACATCGAACTTGACAGATTTAGTGGTGTTTGCCAATCAGTTTTATCTTCTGTATTAAGAGCTGTGCAAGTCTTTTGGTTTGGCAGGTAAATGGAAAAAGTCTAATTTTATACACTTTAAAGCCAGAACTTAATTTTTATTTTTTCAATTTTCCTGTCAATGAAGATTTCAGACATGTTATGCTGTGGAAATGACAGTCTTCTTCCATACAGAATATGATGTGGTGACCCAGGCAGTCATTTAGGAACTCCAAATTCATATCTGTTTTCCATCATGTTTAAAGAAGAAAATAGTAGTAAATAGCTATTCAGTGGTTTTTTTGAGGGTGAGTGGGGTGGGTTTGCTTTTTTGTGTGCTTGTTCTTTATTCATTCATGTTGGTTTTGGAATCTTGTTTTGGGAGAGAGGCTGAAAATTAATATTAGGTATGACCTTGAGAGATTTGCCTCTGCAAACCTCATGAAGTTCAACAAGGCCAAGTGCAAGTTCCTGTGCCTGAGATGGGGCAATCCCAAGCACAAATACAGGCTGGGTGATGATTGCATTGAGAGCAGATTTGTCAAGAGGGACTTGAGGTGAATTGGTGAATGAAAAAACGAGTATGAGCTGGCAGTGTGCACTAGCAGCACATAAAACCAATTGCATCCTGGGCTACATCAAAAGAACTATAGCCAGTGGGTTCAGGGAAGTGATTTTGCCCCTCTGTTCTGCTCCTCGAGTACTGTGTATAACTCTGGGGCCCCCAGCATAACAAAGACATAAACCTGCTCAAGTGGGTCCAGAGAAGGCCCACAAAGATGATCAGAGGACTGGAACATGTCTCTTATGAGGACAGGCTGAGGGAGTTTGGGCTGTTCAGCTTGGAGAAGAGAAACATCTAGGGACAAGAGACCTTACAGCACTACCTTTCATTACTTAAAGGAGACCTAGAGGAAAGATGACAGGGGACTCTCTATCAAGGAGTTTAGTGACATGAGGGTAAAGGTTTTAAAATGAAAGAGGGTAGATTTAGACTAGATACAAGGAATAAATTCTTTACTGTGAGGGTGGTGAGACAGTGGAACAGGTCACTTGGAGAGATTGTTGATGTCTCCTTCATGAATGTGTTTAAGGCCAGGTTAAATGGGGCTTTAAGCAATGTGGTCTCACAGAAGGTGTCTTTGCCCATGGCAAGCGAGTTAGAACTCTATTGTCTTTAAAGTCTCTTCTGAATGAAACCGTTCCGTGAAGGTATTTTAACTTGATCTGGATTCATAAAAACCTTTAGAGGCTTCCTCTAATGTATATGTCAAATATTTATCATGATAGAAAGGTCGTTTTACTAACTAGGTTCCCAAGGCAGTTGATCACTCTTTACCATATAGGAATAAACCTGAGAATACTGAAATAATTTGCTTAAATTACAAGCAATCCTTTGAAAAATGGTATTTCTTACATATACAGACATGTTAATGTTTCCTTTCATACTTTTGTTTATACATCCTTACTCATGTAATCAAAGCTTTGAAGCACCCACAAACTGTCAGTGTACCTCTTAAACTGAAGAAATTGGAAATTTAAAAGATTTACCCAGTTATGGGAGTGTAACAGGGCCCTTATTAAAGGGTTGACCTGTTAGGAAACATTACCAGGCCATTTGTTATAACTAGTAATGAGCTGGTAAAGTGTTACCCTTGAGGTAAAGACTTCTGACATGATGTTTGCTTGCTGACTGCTCCCAGTAGCCACTGGCCTTCTGCAGCCTGCTGAGTGAGGCTTGCCAGTGAGTATAAATATGTTACTGGGAAGAAGCAGTGTCTCTGATAAACTAGAATCAACTTCACTTTATCCGTAGAAGAAGATGTTCAGGTGGCAGAGAATAGTTTTTGAGCAGTCTGGGGAAGCAGTGGTTTAGTCTTTAAGTTTAGGTAAAAAGTAATTCCGTTACAGCTTGCAGAACTGAACAGTAAAATGATTGTGAAATGTTTACCTTTTTTTTGGCCAATGTCTCTCTGCATTCAGAAACTCCCTTTATTTTTATATTGTGCATTTCTCTGTATGTTTCCTGCATTAAAAGTTGGAAAAAAATCTTAGCACTCTCATTTCATCTTTCAGTCTCTATGCACCCTGTCTGCAGTAAGCAGAGACATCCCTAATAATTCCGAATTTCTACACCTCTTCTCATTTGCATCTGGTGCTATTTACAAGTACCATTGTTTGCTTTGACAGATTTTTCAGGTTATTGTATTAGTTCTAAATAACAACATAATGGTTGTTTCTCTTCTGGGTTTCTGCTAGCCATGACAAACCAAAGTGGATACAGGAGTGGAGGCAATGCCAGGTACAGATGTCCAGACTGACAGCAGCCTATCTCTGTTGATCAATGATAGGCTGATCATTAATGACAGCAGTGGATTAGCTGCACTGGTATTGTTCTGTGATAGAAACTGGGTCCTTCCAGTTTTACAATACACAGAGATTATGTACACTGCAAACTCTACTGTGAAAGAATGAACATGGCTGTGATGAGAATGGTGAGCATAAGTAGCTTTTACTATAATTGGTGTTTTGCCTCTCTTGCTACTTAATATGGACTCTATTGTAGATCTCAATTCCAGAAGCTACCAATATAGATTTTTTTTATATATAAATTTCAATTTTCCATATAGACTTCAATTTTTCATGATCCTATCTTTCTAAGACCTGTAGGTTGTATACATTTTATCCCAGTACTTACAGAATCACAAAATGTCAGGGCCTGGAAGAGACTTCAAAAGCTCATCCAGTCCAACCTCCCCCCTGCCAGAGCAGGATCACCTATACCAGATCACACAGGAATGCATCCAGGCAGGTTTTGGATATCTCCAGAAAGGGAGAGTCCACGAGTTCCTTAGGCAGCCTGTTCCAGTGTTCGGTCACCCTCACAGTGAAAAAATTCCTCCTCATGTTAACGTGAAACTTATTGAGTTATTGAGCAGAGCTGGCTCCATCCTCCTGGCACTCACCCTTTATGTACTTAGAAACATTAATGAGATTACCTCTCAGTCTCCTCTTCTCCAAGCTAAAGAGCCTCAGCTCCCTCAGCCTCTTCTCCTAAGAGAGATGTTCCATTCCCTTAATCCCCTTTGTGGCTCTCTGCTGGGCTCTCTAAAGCAGTGATATGTCTCTCTTGAACTGGGGGCCCCAGAACTGGACACAGTACTCCAGGTGCGGCCTCACCAGGGCTGAGTAGAGGGGCAGGAGAACCTTTCTCAACCTGCTAGCCACACCCTTTTTAATACCCGCCAGAATGTCGTTGCCTCTCCTGGCCACAAGAGCATACTGCTGGCTCATGTCAACTAGGGCCCACAGATCCTTTTCCCCTTCACTGCTCTCCAACAGATCAGTCCCCAACCTATGCTGATACCTGAGGTTGTTCTCTCCTAGATGTAAGACTCTATACTTGTCCTTGTTGAACTTCATTCAGTTTATTCCTGCCTAACCCTCCAGCCTCTCCAAGTCTCCCTGAATGGCAGCACTGCCTACTGGTGTGGCAGGGCAACCACTCCACCCAGTTTGGTTCTGACAGTGCCCTCTGTGCCCTCATCCAGGTCATTGATGAATGTATTGAACAGAACTGGTCCCAGTACTGACCTCTATGGGACTGCACTAGTTACAGGCCTCCAACTAGACTCCATCCCATTGATCACACTCTCTGGCTTCTCTCCTTCAGCCAGTTCCCAATCCACCTCACTACCTCATCATCCAGACCACACTGCCTCAGTTTAGCCAGAAGGATGCTGTTGGGGGCAGTGTCAAATGCTGTATTGAAATCAAGATAAACCACATCCACTGCTCTACTATCATCAATCCACCTGGTCATGTCCTCATAAAAGGCCATCAGGTTGGTCAAACATGACTTTCCCTTGGTAGAACCACGATGATTGCTAATGACTCTCTTGATATGCCAAAGGGCAATGCCAAGGATAAGCTGCTCCATTACCTTTCCTGGTATGGAGGTGAGGCTGACCACTCTGTAGTTGCCTGGGTCCTCCTTCTTACCCTTTTTGAAGATTGAAGAGATATTTACCCTCCTCTCCTGTCTGTCATGACTTACTGAAGATGGTGGAGAGTGGTCTGGCAATGACCTGTGCCAACTTCCCCAGCACCCATGGGTGCATGCCATCAGGACCCGTGAGTTTATTAATGTCCAGATTACTCAACTGTTCCTTTGTTCTATAATTTGTGCAGATAAAGATACAGAAAACTCCTGCTGTTTTAAAATTAAGGAAATAGAGCACAATGCCTGCTCATCTGATTATTAAAGTACTAATTTTGATTTATCATTTTATAAAAGATTAAATACAAAGAATGAATATTTATTGATTAAATTTATGAGCTTTTATGTACATGTTTCTATAAGGACTTTCCAGAGGAAGGTCTTTATCCACAAGTGGTAGAACATTTAGGTCATTTGTGTTTTTTAATCAATTGATTCTCTGAGCTGTTGCAAATGGTTTCTACACAAGGTAGGTCTCAGAACCCAGTGTTTCCTTTCTACCTTCAGGCTTTGGTGTATGCGTAAGAGGAAAAAGGAGCTATTCTTTTATGCTGCTACCAGAATGAATTAATCTGAAATATGTCATAAAGATAAATTTATTTTTTAGCTTATCTCTTCCTCTTTTTCGTCAGCTGGTATTTCATATGAGAACTGTTGCCTACAGCTAGTCAGAGGTGCAAGAAAAGGAGACACACTACTGATATAACAGAAGCATGGGTTTGCCATGCAGTTGACCTGAATTTTAGCATGCTTTCTGAGGATCCTTGTCTTCCCACTCCTATTCTTCTATAGGCAATTGTATGCCATACGTAATCTCTTCAGAGAAAATTCCTAAATTTTTGTACATAGAGAGCAGCCTCATGGATTATAGTGTGGCTGGATTAGCTGTGAAGTATTGAGGAACTGCAGAACAAAACCACAAAAGCAGGAGTTTGTTGTCCAAGAAGCAAAAACAGTTGGTGGGGGATTTTTTTTTAATTATTATTTTAAGATGGAGGAAGAGGGAAGATCCTGACACAGAAATTGGAAAAGCCTTTAATATGGTGATGTAAGTGATCTGCAGTGCACTCTTAGTGTAACAGTTTCCAGACCTAACAGATGTAGTTAATGGAAGAAGCAGCAGATTTTTAATATGGATGGAGCCATCTACTACAGGTATAAAATCCTGTAGGGCATTTTTATTGCTGACCCCAAAGTGAAGTTCTGGAATACTGCTGCAAATTGATGTAGTGATACCCAGTCGAAGAAATCCTTCTGAACCACAAAGTGCTTAGAGGCATTGAGATTGTTTGGAGGGTTTTTTGTGGTGGTGGTTTTTTTTTTTTCCTGCTAGTTTCTTTCCAAGGGCTTTAAGTGTAGCCTCTACCTTTGCAGAACAGCCACCAGCACCTTCCAGACCTGAAGCACTTTTGCTCTTTAGGATGAGCTAATCTTTGAAACAGTGAAAGCAAGTAGAGTCCTCATGAGAGGAGGTATTTGAATGGCTGAGCCGGAGCTGGCATGCAGCACTGGTGCTGGCAGAGCTGGCTTAGCCCCATGCCCAGTGCTGGGGCATTCATCACACAGTGAAGGAGCAGGAGCTGGAGTGCTGCCAACTGAGGCTCTTTGGAGAGAACAACAGCCTTGTGAATAAACAGGAGCACCATGGAGGAGTTTTCTGTTGTTTTATTTTGTTCTTTTTCCTTGTTGAACCTTTACCTCTATTGAACTCTCTCTGTATCTGGCCCAGCTGCAGAGATTTAAGCTGTTGGCAGTGTGCTAGTCTTGAAAGCTAAGAGTAAGACAGGCAACATGACTGGTTATTATTTGTTTGTTACATTACTTTGTTTGTAATATTCCCTTCTGAAGCTCTGGGCACATGTACAGGCTGTGTTAACAATGTGTGAACAAAATGTGCCTTGCAATACGTAGCTTTCCTTGGTCCACTTGTAACAAGTCAGTCTAAAGAGAATGAGACAGTAATGAAATGAAGATAAAAGAGCTCAGGATCAAGGCAGTGATGCTGTTGCTGAGGTTTATGGTATCCATGCATTTTATTCAAAATGGCCATGTTCTTTGCACTGGTTTCACTTGGCTCTGCTGGGTATATTTGTGCTGTATTTATGCACACAGAAGTGCATGTTGTAGCTTTTACTTTTTTTTTCTAGGTGGTTAATGACAGTTCATAAGATGAACTTTTAGGATTCCTTCTGAGATTTCTAAATGCTCCCTTAGGAATTTGTATCTAAGATTTCTGTTAAAATTGTCTTAATTTTTCATGATGTGAGGAATAAAGTCCTAAGTTTTTTTTCTAGTAAATGTAAAGTTTTTTTCTTTTACCTGAAACTTCTTTGGACATTCCTTTTCAGGACATAAGTTTTTTTAGGTTGGTAACTCTTGAAGTGCAAATTGTGTTAAGAATACTTAGATTTTTTTCGAGAAAGAAAAAGAGACAATCTTGACTTTACGAAGTCATTCTGGTTTCTAGAGCCCCTACTATCTCCCTTGTCCCACCTTCAATTATATAGCCAACCTTCTTATTTCTTGGTTTGGTGAGTTCAAATCTAATTGTTTATGTAGCTCAGAGCTGGTGCTTTTCCACTTGCCATTAAGAAGGTTAGTTGTAGACCTGAAAGCAGCCAACTTTCTGCTTGGAGGACAGCCTTGCATTTACTCTACTCTTATTTTGTATATCTTTACTAGCTTCATGCTTAATTTTCATCAGCTTTCTCGTCTGTTACTGAGTCTTTAGATATTTCAGCCTTCTACATTAAGAGCATGGCTTTCTCTTAATTGTCCTTAAAAAAGAAACACCCAACAACCACCAAGTAAGAGAAATCTTGATCCTAACTGATACTAGTGGATGAAGAGTAGAGACAGTGGTATTTGTGCTGGAAGCAGTGCATGTGAACCTAGCATAGCTGTAATTGAGGAACTGTACTAAGGAACTAAAGACAGTCCTGTGTGGTCATGTGTCAGGGTGGCTCTGACAATAGTCAATCTGGTGTTTGGGGTTTTTTTTGATGGCGTTACTGTTTAAGAAGTGTCAGTAACCACCCTATCTTTCCATTTTTCATAATCTTTGTGTGATGAATCACAAGAGTCGTATGTCACTAACACACAGAAACGAAAAGTTTTGTTTTGAAATCTGGTGGTCAGGTTGTGAAGTCTAGATCATGTCTGCAAATCGTGATCATGACAAAAATTAACTTCCTCGAATGTGATGAAGCAGACTTGTATTTAGCTTAGGGTAGAAGTAATAAGCTGAACACCAGATCTCATCAACTGGAAACAGTGATCTGTCTGTACAGGCTGGGGAGAAAAATGTTGCAGTGTTCCTTACAACTCCCTGATCTCCATCTGGAACATCTTGTCAGGAAACTGAATAGACAGTATTTATTTTTTAAAATTATATATGTTTTTTGGTCTGTCCAATCACAAAGTTACCTTCTGATTGGAAAAAAAGTTGTATTGTGTGATCTATGTGGTTAGGGCTGATCATTATATGCTCCAGAAAAGTTAAATAACTGTTCTTGTGAGTTTGCTCCCATCTCAGACATTAAGTACATCTTGCATTTTTCCCCAGTTGTAAGGCTTGGGGAATTAAAACAAACCTACCCATCACATCAATTTTTTTATAATACAGGATCTTGCACTTCTAAGATAAATGCCAGTGTATCATCAGATCTATAGTAACAGGGCAATACAGAATTGAAAATACTGCTGATTCTTAATTTCTGCTGTTCCTTCCACTAATTTTTTTTTTTGATGCATTACTAAGTTAATGGCTTTTATTATCTTCTTGTCATTTGGCGTAACTCTATAGTATTCATTTGATTCATTGGTAAATCAGCTCAACTGCAGAACTATAGGAAAAGTAAACTGAGATGTAAAATTGCAGGTTTTAGCTAAAGTTGAGGAGGAAAAAAAGATGTATTTTGTATTTACTCCTTTGTCTAAAGCTTGCTAGATGTCATGCAGAGCTTGGGAATAAATATGCAAAGAATACAATGCATACTGATGTACTTGGGGAACTAAATAATTACTTCATGTTGTTATTTGGTCAGTGTTGTTGTCTCAGTGATTTTTCTTGATGTTATTTTGATGGATGCTAGCTAGATTCAAATGACAGCTAGCAGGTATTTTTGCCAGAAGAACTGACCAGCTGAAGAGCTCCTTTTTGGCAAGAGGTAAAAACGAAGAAGAAGAAGGAAAAAAAAAAAAAAAGACTCCAGATAGTGCTAGTTGGCTTCACCAAAGAGTGTTAATCAAAATGCCAAATTTAGTTTTCTGCCATTGTGAGTTATTGCTTACATATATCAGATTTCACCCTGACTATCCCAGTTCAAAATCAGAGTCACTGGCAGTCACTATGAAAATATTTCACAGTATCACCAAGGTTGGAACAGACCTAAAAGATCATCAAGTCCAACCCGTTACCACAGACCTCAAGACTAGACCATGGCACCAAGTGCCACGTCCAAACCTGCCTTGAACACCTCCAGGGACGGTGACTCCACCACCTCCCTGGGCAGCCCATTCCAGTAGTGAATGACTCTCTCAGTGAAGAAGTTTCTCCTCACCTCGAGCCTAAACCTCCCCTGGTGCAGCTTGAGACTGTGACCTCTTGTTCTGGTGCTGGTTGCCTGAGAGAAGAAAGCAACCTCCTCCTGTCTACAACCACCCTTCAGGTAGTTGTAGACAGCAATAAGGTCTCCCCTGAGCCTCCTCTTCACCAGGCTAAACAATCCCAGCTCCCTCCCAGCCTCTCCTCATAGGGCTTGTGCTCGAGGCCTCTCACCAGCCTTGTTGCCCTTCTCTGGACATGTTCAAATACCTAGCCCTCAGTATTTATTTTCTTCAGTTGAGTGGTTCATGATGCAGTTAGGTAAGCATAGTGGGTTCATCAAATAGCTTTTCTTGTATACCATCTAAGGCATCTGTGCAGAGGGATGTGTTGTTCTGTTTGGGGAGGATTGTGCATGCACATAGAATTGTAAATAGAGGTTCGAAGAAAAGTGTCATATGCTTAGTATGATTCAGACACTCATGAAGAATGTGAAAACCATTCGTAATCTATGTTCAGATATGAAGTTTGTTTTTTTCCTACTCTGTATGATCAACAGTCATCCCTTAGGAAAGTAGGTTTTACAGTAATGACTTCTTAAAGGAGTACATTTTAATATACTGCTAATTAATACTTTTATATGGAAACTTAGGGACAGAAATTGATTATTTCCTTCCTTTGAAAATTACGGAGATAGATTCTTCTAATCTAGTTTCCTGTTACACGAATATAATACCTTCACAGTTTCCTCTGGAAATCATTGCCATTTATATGACTGTTCTAATTATGCATCACAGTCGCATATAGTCATCCTATTTCACAGTATACTCAGCCTCTTTAGAATGACATTTGTTCATATCTAGACTATTTATCTAAGTGCAGCAGTGTTGTCATTAAGTAAAAGTCAGACTTGTGTTTTTCATGAGCTGTGCTCATACAAATACTATGTTAGGTTTTCTTGTTCCTTTTTCAGGTTTAGTGTGGAGGGTTGCATGTATTTTGGTGTCTTGCACAGAAGATTGTTACCAAATACGGAAAATACTTTAAACCACATAAGTTCATACTATAAAGCCTGAGAAGCACGTGAAGTCTTAAATAAAAGTGTAATGAAAGAATCATAGAATGGTAATAACGTTGGAAGGGACCTCAAGGATCATCTAGTTCCAACCCCTCGCCATAGGCAGGGACAACTCCCACTAGTACAGGTCACTCAAGGCCTCGTCCAGCCTGGCCTTGAACACCTCCAGGGAGGGAGCAGCCACAACCTCTCTGGGCAACCTGTGCCAGTGTCTCACCACCCTCACTGTAAAGAACTTCCTCCTGATATCTAGTCTAAATGTCCCCTCTGCCAGTTTAAACCCATTGCCCCTCATCCTGTCATTGCAAGACCTTGTAAATAGTCCCTCCCCAGTCTTCCTGTAGGCCCCCTTCAGATACTGCAAGGCTACTCTAAGGTCTCCTCGAAGCCTTCTCTTCTCCAGACTGCAGTGCCCCAACTCTCTCAGGCTGTCCCCACAGGAGAGCTGCTCCAGCCCTCTGAGCATCTTCATGACACTGTTGATTAGAACGAAAAGTTGAGAAATGTCAAGGAAGGCACTTTAAATAGTGTAGGACCATGGAAAATAAGGACATGAAATATTTACAAAACGAACAAAGTTCAGATAGCAGTATTCAGAGAAACATAATTAATTTAAAATCCTTTATCATATATGAAATGGAGGGCCTCTAATCAAGTGATAACTTCCCATAACTGTAAATACTTCACCTGTTATTAGACCGTATATCTGAGTTAGGATCTTGTGAGACACAAAGTGTTTGATTTTGTTGTGTGATGAAACAGGTGACAGGACCCAGAGGATGGGACGCCAGTCACTTGTGGTACCGGGGCAGAGTGGAAAGCTGCTGGTGTTTTGGAATGCAAATGTATTGTTCAAATGATGTTCCCATCCCATGAATCTGCTTGCTTTCTTTTAGAGGTCCCAAGAATTTTACTTAAAATAGAACATCACAGTAAAGAAAAAGATTATTTTTCTTCAACCTTTAAAGTATCTTAAATCTTTGTTTCAGTCTTCCTTCTTATCTGTTTGCCTTCCTGCCTAGCTGTTTGCACAGATTTAGCATCTTGGGTACCTATCCATTCCTCTGTCAGTCTGCATGTAAGTAGAAATAATGAATGATTTAATTTTTTGTTCTTGATCCTTGGCTCCTTTATTTTGCATACTGAGCGCTAGCCTGTGTCAGATCATGTATCTGCTGCTCTTGTTCCCTTGCTGATCCTAGCCTCCTGCACCAAGCTCTTTGCCTACTTCCTCTGACTGTCACTTGTACCACCCTCAACTGGTGCACCATGGGTTTGCCTGGGCAGAGGGAAGGACAAGGTAGGATTCCATAGTATGATGAGAAGATAAAATATTCTTTATGCTTAATAAAAACCAAACAGTCTAGGAGCAGGGAGTTGTAAAACAATGATTGTGTTACAGATTTTGAAGGGTAGTTCAATTTATCACCACAGTTCAACCACAGAATAAAACTGAACAAGTGTAACAGCAGAAACATCTTGCTCCCTCTCTTGCATCCTATGTTATTCCTCAATATTTGTTAGCAATTAAACTGTTAAATACTTTCGATTAAATATTTTTGTATAAATACTTGATCATATGTGCTAACAGTTTTTGGTCTAAAACATTCCAAAAGAAAATATTTGGGAATGCCAAGCTTCAAATGAACAGTAAGGACTCAGGGAAAGATGGTAAGGATGGTAATAAGAAAACAGAATGAAGAATATATTTTAGTAATATCAGAATAAGTTTATTTGCATTTTCTTTAGTAAACTACTTGTTCCATGGTTGGTGCTGCTTAGTGAAAGGTGACAAGATGGAATGAGGATGACTTTATGAGATGAGGGAATCCTCTCTTTAACATATAAATCACCTTGTGATCGTGATAGTTACATTAAGAACTGAGAAATG
>VWYK01113182.1:0-18986 GCA_013399775.1 Semnornis frantzii | reverse complement strand
TATTCTGTTCTTTCATTCTCCACCAAAACACCCCTCTATATTTCAACCTTAAAATTATTTCCACCCCATTTTTGTTTTAATTGTTGGACATTTTTCATGACTCAGCTTTCCAAAACTGGAAGCTGAAATTCATTTGTAGTGAAGGGTCCATTTCTTATTTCAGCTGTTAACATACCTTGAAGATGAAGTACTGTTAAGAATCAGTTCAGCAAAGGAATAACCATCTACTTAAATGGTTTCCTATTCAGGATATTTACTTTTAAAAACAAATAACCAAATAACTTGATCCATTACAAATATACTCAAACAGCTGGTAATCATATCTCAATATAATTAACTCAAGGATTAAGTATATTAGTTTATGAAATTTAGATTTATCTTCTTGCACAAAGAAATACAGTATGAACTTGAAGAAGCAACACCCTTTTTAATCCAGGCAAAAAGCAATGTGACTACAGCTGAGATTCAGAATATTCGATTAAATATTAATACCTACCGCTTTGCCTTGCTCTTACAGCAGCAGTAAAATGATAAAGGCAAAGCTAGCAAGTCCTACCTAACTAATCAAATTGTAATAAATGGTTGGAAAAAACAAACAAAAAAACCTTACCCCAAACTTCTAGACTTCTCTCCATACATTCAAACCTGAGGTACAGCACTGGGACTGTCCCACCACTCCCTTCCCTGTGCCTGGAAGCAGAGGGAGGTTACTCTAAATTGCCAGAGTAGATTCTCTCCAAATCCCAGAGCACCAATGTATCCTGAAAGGCTGGAAGGCACCCAAGAATTGGACAAATGGATGACGGTTTCTTACCTTTCACAAAATGCAGAACATTCATTTTATTAGGAAAAATGTAATGCGTTTTTCCCAGATACACAATTGATATGCCATTGAACTGACCGAACAATTCCCACTACAGAATGGACAAAACCTTGAAGCAACAGACCACTTGGAAGATAGCAACCCCTTTTTCTTTCCAATTCAGTTTTATATGGAAAAGTCTTGTCCTTTTTTCTTCAAGCTATTTATTGCTGTTACTCTCGTAAACCAAGGCTACCTTGCCACATACACATGCTTTGTACAGCTCTAACTTACATTGCTGACCATTAACTCCACAGGCAAGTTCCAATGGTCAAAAAGTCACATGTCCTTGCTAGTGCAAAGATGTAGCTGGCACAATGTTTCCTTATGGTACTTAGGACAAGAAGAGACAACTACCGATCAGCAAAAAAGAGGAAAAGCAGTAGGTTGCTTTAACCAGGGTTAAATGTGGCAAAGAGCAAGTAACACGTATGAACAGTAATCATGTGCCTAAATGTTTACATTAAAGGTGGAAGAACATCTTGCACCGGCACTCTGCCACACATCAGCATTCGCATCCTCTGGTCTACACCATTATGCTCAAAAGGACCACAATTAGCATGATCATCAGCAGATTTATCTATGGAGAAGGAGGACATCACCTTAAACCTGATGAGGAGGTTACTTGGTTGATTGGTTGCCAGATAGTTTGTAGATGACTGCAATAAAGGTTGCACAGTAAAGGTTGCACATCATGGTTAAAAGCTAAGAGAGAACATCTCCCATGTGTGACAGAATGTCAAGTATATGAATATGAGCAAGCCTTCATTCACTTTGATTCACACTTTCCAGTGTGGAAGAGAAATGAAGACCAAAGTAGACTTTGAAATAGGGACATATATAGCAGAATCACTTTGTAGGTTGCTCCAAAGTAACACATTCTTAGAACTGGGCATTTTTGTGCAAAATGTGATAATATCTAAATATCTGTTCTATGATGCTCATGTAACATTCCAATTGCACTCTCCTAATAAGTTTTTTAACAAAATTCAGTTGTAAACAAAATTCTAAGTCCCAAGTAACTAATTATTTATTACTCTTCAGGGCACCACAGTGAATTCTGGAAGAGATCACATTTGCTAAGGAAAGCAAAATATTCCCTCATGGCAAAATTCTTTCAGACAGTGAAACTGCTACATGATAGATACTAATTAGAGGATACAAATAATTCAGAAGAATCCAAAGAATTGATCCAAAGATTATTTTTTAAAAAGGAAATTGGTTTTAATTATTACTTTATGCACATGTGCCATTTAAAAGGTATTTCAGACACATTTAGGTTAAAATATGTTCCACAATAGCATCCAGGGAATATGGCCCAAATGACTCTACAATAGCCTTGTTCAGGTCCCTGCCCAGAAACAGTGACGCAGTGTGTAAAGCTGTCTCTCTTCACTGACACGAAATAATACAAAATGAACAAAACATAACTATGAAAGCCATTTTCCACCATATATCCTCCAGGAATCTCTAGTCAGAAAAATAGGGCTTAAGTAAACCACCTAAAAATCCCAAATCAAGCAATTTCAAATTTACAGAAGTTCAGAAGTATTTTTATCTACAAAGTAGAATCAAGAATCAAAAGAACTCTTTTAATGGTTTAGAACTGAAATCCTAAAGTACTTCCAAGAAAATGTTTCTGCACAATAATCGCAATCACAGAGTTTCAATTGTACCTGAAAGCAGCAGGTGTTGCTAGAAATACCTTCTTTATCTTAACATTCTAATGGTGAAGTTCTCATTGCTCTTCCCAAGCAGTCTACATTCACATCTGTTTTTTGTTACATCCTTGTAAGGTTGGTTCAGAGCACTTATAACGCTCAGCATGGCACCTCATGAGTATTTTAAGCATTCAGCCTTTAATTCTAAATTGTAAAGCAGCCAAGGCAGCACCAGCTGGACAGCATCACTGGTCCCTGAAATCCCTCACCAAGACACAGACATTCAAGAATACAGACAGAGATCTGTTACCTATTACCTCTATCTTGCCCCATCCTTTCATTTGCTCTGTTCTACATGTCAAATGCTACAGTTTGTTCCAGTCTTTTTGGTTAGCAATGTATTTCATGGGATTCTCATTGCTCTTCATTTTAACATAAGATAATGAAAGATGCTGCCACTCAATGCAGACTACATCCCACTGTGAATTTAAAATTTAATTAATCCTTTTATTCACAAACTCCTATGTCCTCTCCAACCTTATGGCATTTCCATTCTGAGCTAAACAGAATTTCTGACCTTGTAAGAAAAAGGACTAATTAACAAGTTGTAGTTGATAGAGTTCTTTATAAAAATCCAGGTCCACCTCACTTTTCATCTGTAATTAACCTCATGTTGAAATACAAATTATTTATAAAAAGTTTTGAAGAATGTGGCAGTTAATGCTATTAGTTGAAATGCAATTATAAAGCATATTGAATTTAAAAGTATGTGAATTTTATTGATGTATTCAGACATACAAAAAACATTAACTCTGATCCAAACTGGTAAACACATGTAAAAACTAATATAATCTCTCTTTAAGAAGAATTTTAGTTACATTAGTACATCACCACAAAACACACAAATTGCAACAAGACTCCTGTACAATATTAAAGGCAGAATTACTGTTGGTTGAATGCTTTAATCTGACAGAATTAAAAGTATAACAAATGATGTCTTCTTGGTGGAAATAACATGTTTGAGTATTTTGAACTAGGATCGAGTTCATCTTACACAGACACTAATTAAAAGCACTGTTTGACTAGGAAAAAAGAAAAGTTTTGAAACCATACTTGGGTTCAAGCTGGGACATGCTGCAGTCAGTGAAGGCAGTGAAGGTGGAGGATGCCAGTGTGCAATAGCTTAGACATGGCCGACATGGCTCCAGTCCAGCAGCCAGGTCCTCCTGCCCTTGGAAAGCCTCCACAGCCATTGACAAGGGATAACCCTGGTTTTGGAAGTCAACCAGGATCAGGATGGCGGAGATGACAATGTATATGGGTGAGAATTTCATACCCAATCACATTTACCTTGGTCAAAAAAATTACACAAATTGTTGAACCAATGAGTTACTTTAGTGGTATCTAAAAAGGTGACAGGATTCTTTCAGAAGAGGCATGACCCAAGCGCAGGACCCTACACTTGGTTTTGTCAAACCTCATACAATTGACCTTGGCCCCAAATCCAGCCTGTCCAGATCTTCTTGCAGAGCCTTCCCTGCCCTCAAGCATGCAAAGGCTCCCAGCCAATTTGGCATCATCTGCAAACTTAAGGTGCACTCAAGTCCCTTGTCCAGATAAAGATATTAAAGAGAACTGGCCCCAGTACTGGGCCTTGGGGAACACAGCTTGTGACTGTCTGCCAACTGGATTTAACTCCATTCACCACCACTCTTCAGGTCCAGCCATCCAGCAAGTTCTTAATTCAACGAATTGTCCACACATCCAGGCCCTAAGTGGCCAGTTTGTCCAGGAGGATGATGAGGGGAATGGTGTCAACGGCTTTACTAAAGTCCAGATAAACAACATCCACAGCCTTTTCTTCATCCACCAAGCAGGTCACTTTGCTGTAGGGGGAGGTCAGGTTCCTTAAGCAGGACCTGCCTTTCATGAACCCCTGCTGACTGAGCTTGATCATCTGGTTGCCCTGCACATGCTGCATAATGGCACTCAGGATGACCTACTAATGACCTATTAGGGGTTTCTGGAAAACCCCTAATAGCTTGTGTCTGATAAAGACCATAAATGCCATAAGATATCCTTATGTTAATTTGTTGTTTCCTTCCCATTATAGCTGTATTTGTAACACAAAAAAAATTACAGCATTATGTGAGTAAGTCTTAAGAAATCCCAAATTTTCTCATCATATAAAATTTAATCAGAGTATTAGCTAGTATAATCTCCTTGGTCTTTTTCTGAACAGCTGTCATTATAAATTCTAGACAACTGACCTAATAGTAAGAATAAAATGTGTGTGAAATGTCAGTGTATCCAAAGTATTTTGCCTTAAAATTGTTTGTGTTGAGATTTTCGTGGCAGTCTGAATGATGGGTTTGTTTTCGCTATAGAAATTGGCTGACAGCTGTTTCGTGCATATGAAACTATACATATGTATGCACTTCAGCATGGGAAGCAACTGGACAGCCAGCTACCTAATCTGTGCCCATGTGTCAATGCTTGTGTAAGGTATGTTGATAGGAACAGTCATTCTTGCATGTTTTGAAATGAACCAGCCTCTAGTAGTAATCTAAGGAGAGGGAACTTAGTGCACATTCACAGCAACACTGGAAATATATCTTATTCTCAGTCATGTTTACTCAGTGCTCTGTAACTTCATACTTTTTTGATGGTGATGATTTCCTTTTAAGAACTCCAATTTTTGTAATTGGAAATGGACAGTTTGCAACTTTCAGCAAGTCTTCCGGCTTTCCTAAGTGCTTGTAAAATAAGGGAGGCTTTTAAGGGAAATTGCAAGAGTCCCAGTGATACTTGAATGAATTCACTCTGCTTTGGTCAGGCATTATTTTTAGTTCTTGCATAATCAATTGATTTTTATTTTGCTGTGTAAATCTGTCTTTATAGAATTACACAGGCCATACGTGGAGAATGGTAGTGTGGGTTGGTCCTCTCTTGCTGAACCTCATCACCAGAGAACATGAAAGTGTTGTCTTTCAGATTTTTTATTGCATTTGTCATCTGCTATTTTCTTTCTTACTTGAAGCTTTTTCTGGACTGTGGCTGTGTGTTAACTCAAAATTAATTATTTAACTGAATTACTTTAATTGGCTCTCTTTACTGTAATGGTTGTTTTATATTTAGCAGGCTGTATAAAGAAACAGTTTTCAAGTAGAACTGGATTGGTCAAAGCATGATGATTCTTTATGGTCTTCCAATGGGATGGTTTTGAAATAGCCAAAGTATGGGTTTAACTAATGTTTTTAGGTATAAAGTTGGGGTCAGAGGCAATAGTATTGTACTCTTCGTTCAGGTCTATAATACAGCCGTTTGTTTTAAATATGGTTGGTGGGTGATGGGTGCTATTCAGTTTGTAAGCATTAAAACAAACTTTTATTTTCCAGAAGCCTGAACTGGTATGCAAACAGCAACAGTTCCTCTTCATTTAAGCCTCCTGTTGCCTTAGATATAATAGATGTGGAATGAGAAATAATTTTCAGTTGCACTCTGTGCAGTGGAGTGGGGTTAGCCAAAATTCCTAGTCTGCTTCATGAGCCAGCTCCTACCCTGTAGGGACAGACATATTACAACTTAAAATACAATAGGCTTTTTTGCTGCTTCTGGCTCTCTGATGTGTTTACTGCTTTGTGAAGATGGGATGCAAGCTTAACAGGAAATCCTCTTTTGTACTTTCTTTAAGTCAGTGTGGACATAAAAGCTGTTTTTAGTTACTTAAATGACTGAATTTGGATTTACTTTTCATTTACTTTTTTCTTTGTCGGAACAAGTTTCTGCGATATTGCTTAGTTTTTTTCCTGATAATGTCTATGGAAGAAGCTAAATGTGATTTGCCTAATTTGGTTTAAACAAAAATATATTCTGATAACTTTTTAATAAAAATGCACTTCTTATGATCCCATGTTTAAGTAAACTAAATTCTACATGAAGTTTATCAAAACTAGTATTAACAGGAAAGTCTACAACAGGTCTTTGTGTTGTATACTAGGGAAAAAACCAACTTCAGACTGTGTTTTGTTTGTTCTGGGATAATTCCTTCTCTTTAAGGGATGAAGATATTTAATATAGATCAGATATTAATAACAAAGTACATTTGAGGTACACAGAGTCAAATCCTGTGCTAATGCAATCTAGTAATTATCATATTTACATTAAACTCTTGTCGGTAACATGTACAATATGTGATTAACATGCAAGCAGTTTTTCTCAGGCTTATAAATAGAAAAGTGAGACCAAAATGCTTATTTGGGATTGTGTCACACAACTCTTTAATGTATCACATTCTGCTAATTCACCCTTCTTGCTGACATTACCTTTGAGTAGTCCCTCAAAGAAAAGCTCATCATGTATTCTTTAGAGAAAGGCTGGCCTTGAGTGCAACAGAGGTTGACAGAAAGGAATATAAACAAGTTAACATTCATCTGTCAGCTGTGTTTAAAAATACAAAGTAAATGCTTGCTTTGATTAAATATCTCTTTCTCCACTTTCTGAAACACTTCCAGAACTTCTGCTAAATATCCAATAGGCCAAGAAATTTCTCTTGTCAGGATGCCCAGAGCAGCCAGCAAGCAGGCAGCAGCAGTGCAGTCTTCCCTGCACCCACAGGCTCTAGCTCTGTTATTGGCTACTGTGCCTATGCCTGAACAGGTTGCTTCACTTCTAGCCCACTCACTTTTTGGCCCGCATCCTCAGACTACAGCTGGTTTTCTCTTTTTTGGTTTAATCCTTTGAAGTAACCTGTTACTTGCAGCTGATTTGGTGGCCTGTAGTGGAGTCATAATAAATGTGCTAAAATTCCCCTCCCTTGCACTCTGTCTTGTTCTCCTTCTATTGCTTCCTGCTTCTTTTTTCATGCATAAGCGTGCAGTGTGGACATGCAAATAGATGGAAACATTTGATTTTGACTTAGTGTGGACTTCTGCAGGCAGCCTTTTTGGTGGTTTGTCAGGCAGCAGGCACAACAGCCTCAAAACCAACACCATTTGCCCAAGGAGGTGCAGCAGTTCAAATGGCAGCACAGAGTTGCCTTGAGCAGACCTTTAGAGGCAGTGTATTTTTGGGTTGGATGGCTTCAGGTTTTTACCCCAAGCTAAAACCTAGTTTTGAGAGCTAAAAAAATTACTAGAATCAGAGGATGAAGGCCAATAGGAGAAATTTGCCTGTATGTATTTCTCGAGTCCTTTTGACCTTATCCTGCACTGAAATATGGATTATTCTTCCCAGGATTCTCCCAAGGATCTCTCATGCATTTTCTTCAGAACCTGTTTTCTCTACCTTACTAAGGCATTTATTGCTCTTGCTAAAGTAAAAATGCTAAATGTGGGGGTTTGTGTCACAGTGATTCAAATCATGTCAAGCCAAAATTTCAAACATTTTGTTTACCAAGGTTGTGAGCATTTCTGCTAGTTCTCTCTGCAACATTAAAACCTACACATTTGCTTTCCAGACTCCTGTTTTACTACTAGCTTCTGGTAGCAGGAACAGAGATGCAGGGACAATGGAATGGCTCAATAGTAAGCTGTGAGATGTCTTTACTATACAGGCTACTGGAGGCTTTATCTAGATGTGCATTTCAGGTTTTAAGTAAAATGTTCCTAGCTGTTATAATTGTGGAGAAAACCAGACAGCAATGAAAAAAATCCATATTTCTGGAGAAAACCAAACGGCAGTGAAAATAATCCCTATTCCTTCTGCAAACATTTAAATATGAGGATTTATGAGAACCTGACAGCACCGTTACAGAATATAACATCACTTTAGGGGTATTGTGTAAATATTTGCAATCCCAGTCTGTATGCTGTCCAGACATAAGTACAATCAGCACATTCTCTCCATTATTTCATGCAAAACAAAGGGAAATAAAGTGTAAACAAGCCAGTACTTTTATTTTCGCTCCCTCTAAATAAAAGCACATATGTGTCTTGTTCTGATATGACACCATGGTTGCAGTGTAGAAAAATAAGCATATTCCTAAACTTTTAGGTACTTTACTGCTTGTGGTGTTCAAAATACGGTGTTTTTTTAGGGCAGTAATAGTATTATCATGTATTGCAGATGCAAGGCTCTTTAAGTAACACTTCCAGAGAATCTCCCTAGATTATGGTCAGGCTTCATGGTGAAAAATTAACAGGTAGGCACGTGTACCTCAGTGTCAGATGCATTCTTGGAATGCAGCCAGGCAAGTTCTGTGAGGATCTAAATTGGGACAACACAAATCCAGCTCTTTGGATGCCATTTTCCAATAATATGTCAAATAGAATGAGCCTGGTTGCCTAGGTAACAGTCCAGCATCACCTAGAAAGATTCATTTTAGTTAATGAAATGCTAAAAGGAGAAGAATGACGAATCCGGTTGTTTTAACTCCTAGGAGTAAGCCACTGTGAACATGGGGATAGAGCGGGTATGTAAATTTGTCAGGGAAACTGTTTCAGGCAGACTGAGGAAGTAAAATCCAAAGCAGTAAGAAAACATTCTCTCAAGTGGCATCAGATGTGATGCTTGAGATGTTTGATGATTCTGGGGATACTGTTAAAGTTTGGTTTGGGGTGTTTTGGGGAGCAGATGTGGCAGTTGGGGTGAATAGGACAGGGGTTGCAGGGACATGCAGTACTTGAGAAATCAATCACGGTAAGAAATGCCTTTTTGGAGTTTAACTCTTTTTCCAGGCTTGATGAAGCAGTGTAGCTTTAGAAATTGATATTTTAGATTTGAAGAGTAAGCTCTATAATTGTGCTGTCACAGGGAAAGGGAGTATCCTCATTTGATTTGGATGTACCCTATGTGACATGTGAAGGGGAGGCTGTTATTTTCACTTCTGAAAAGAAGTGGGTAGCAGCACTGAATTTTAAAATGGATGCTATAAATGACAAGTTAGTCCAAGTGCTAGTAATTGTGCTAATCTCTTGCACACATTGGTTGATCAGAAATTCATGGCACACATGAAAGAAAATTGAAAAAGCTGAAGCAAAAGGAGCATACAGAACCTTTTCTTAACTCAGGTGTCGAGGGTTTAAAGAGCCGACAGAGTGAAGCTCTCAAATGAATTGGAGAAAAAAAACAGAATTCTATTTGGAGAGAGTTACAGATAGAAATGACAAAGCAGATACAGAATCCATAAGCGAACCCCCTGAATTTTTCTCCAACCCAAAACTAGATCTGTCATCCCCAGTGCTCCAATGCATCCCAGTGTGTCGTGTCCCCCACCATGCCTCTGCCATCCAAGAGGCCTAAGCATAGCCTCTGGAGGCCCCAAACCAAGCTTATCCTTACATGTTTATCCCAATAACGCAGCTCCTGCCGGCACAAGGCCGGAGGGGGAGGAAAAGGAGAACGAGCTAGCCTTGCTGTGAGTTTATGAAGAGATAGCAGAATTATGGGATTGAATAACAATCTTCCAGTCCCTAGAGGAGTTTTTTAACCCTATAATTCCCAACCTGGGACACTCAGGCCAGATGATTTAGATACTAATGACAGGTAAAACCCTTTTAAAATGCTCCTTTTCCAATTGTATTGGATAACACTTTCTACTCTGCAGATAAATGAGGGAACAAAAGCGACAGTGTACTACTTTCAGCAAATTCTGATGTCCTGATTTCTTACCTTATGAAAAATGTGTTTCCTTGCTGTCTTCAGTGAAGGTTGTGTCACTTGAGCAAAGTGAGGGAAGATCACTGAAGAAAGTCCTATTGCAAAGTGTTGTCATCTCAGTGAAGAGCTAAGTCTCCCTGTAGTCATGAAAATCACAGGTAGGAAGGAGTTCTGTAACACTTCCCTACCTACTGCATTAAATAAGGAATAAAATACATGCATTCTATCAAGAGTTTCCATGGAGCTAGATTATTTTAATTGGATTTTCATAACTTGTGGTTTATCCTTATCCATGTGAGAATATATGGAGCTGACAGTGAATAAAGTTTACTCTGTGCAGTTTGCAGTCACTTTCTTCATGCAGTGGAACCTAGGAATTGGTAGCAGCCATGGGTGAATTTTGGTCTTACGTACAGTTCTGAAGGCCTGCCAAGGAATATATTTCTTTTGGTTTTGTCCAGGACAAACTCACCTTTAAAATGACAAGGAAAAACAAGTCTGCTCACTTGGTCTTCTAAAAATAGTACATATTATTTTAAGATGTTCTTTTTTTCTCACTCAAAGACACTCAGCTACACTAGACCTTTTTGTTAAATTAGAAGCTTTTCAGGTTTTTCATAATATGGCACAAAATGGACTGGGCTGTTACCAGGCTTTTTTTAATCTGTTGAAATATCTGGTCTGCCTTTAGGATTTCAGCATGGAAAACTGGGTTCTCCTGTTTCATTTGTGTACTATGCACTACTCCTCTGTTGTGCACCTTACCGGAAAGTCTTCATCATCTAAAGCAAACACCAAGGGAGGTTGTTCACAACCTAAAGCAGAGGTGTAAAGATATGTAAACATCTGGCAGAAATATTTGAGTTTTAATTGCTGTATACCAGACTAATGTCTATCACTTTAAGCATGTTCGTTTTGTGTTTTCTTTCCATATAGAGCTTCTGTTTTAGTGGTCAGATGAGAAAGAGCTCATGGAGCTCTAGCACTGTGAGTCTATAATTTACCAAACATGCTCCTAAGGTTATATTTCAAAATACATGAGTAGTAGGCCATATCTACTTTCTTAATATACTATTAAGGATATGTTTTTCTTCTATTCAAGAGACTGTGGTGGAGTTTCAAGAAGAGGTCAGTTGTGTAGATCCTCAGTGCAAGTTTGGAGCTGTCCATACCAGGGATGAGACCTAGGCATCTAGTTGGCCCAGCTGACGTCTCTGTAAGCAGCAGCATCTGGTGCATTCTGAGTGTTTGTGCATCTCCTTTTGTCACTTGATAGTTTATTGCTGCTGCGAATCGACAGGTTGCTGCAGGGTGGGAATACAGTGGCTGTATGCAGGAGTGGCCATCACACCATCAGTTTCCAGCCTAAATTACTTGGTGGTAATTTGTGTAAACTGGCTGTTAGAATTATTTTTTCATAATATTGTTAAATTATGAATGGGACTTAGGCCCTTGCTGAAAGTATAATGTCAAATCTGCATCATTAATAAACACTTCTTTAAATGCTGTTAATAAGCACTTAAAAGGGATTATTACAGTAAAACTGCAGGAAAAGATAGCAGGAGAATAAACCAAAAGTGCAGTTCTTTATATGCTAACCCTCGTTGCTTTTTCTTGCAGGAAGTCATGGCTGAGTAAAGTTGGAAGCCCAAGCTCTCGCATAGATCGAACAAATTTTTCCAATGAAAAGGAAATTCCAAAGCTTGACTTCACAGGATTTAGCACTAGATACTAAAGGAAGAAAATATTGCCAAGAACTAAACTATGAAGTTTCTGCTGCATGGTTTTTGATGTGCCTCTGTAAAATGGCACAAAAGCATTTGGATGCTTTCTGTGTTAGAGATAAATATAAATGATCCTTGTTCACATGAAGTAAGAATTTTTAGTTGCTGTGTTTGACATTTGTTACACCACGAATGTCAACATCTAGTATCTAAAATGCCAATATCTAATATATTGCATCCTGAAAGCCAGGTAACTGATTAAAAGTGTCAGTGATTATTTGTGCACAGTGCAACTTCTTCTGTATAACCCTGTGGAACCTGATCTTCACACTGTGATTCATGATCTAGATGCAAATAATAAATTTATGTTCTGCTGTTTGTAGTTGCACCAGAAATACTTAACTACAGAGCTAAACCACTAACATTATATGTATTATGTTATTTGGGATAATTACTTAAGATACAGTGGTAATTTCAAATAAATGTGTGTTGCCTCAAACTAAGGTTATCTAACCACATTTGTAGTTATTTTTTTTTTAATTTCAGGAAAGGACATTTCATAACTCCAGCATTGTGCTTTTTCGTCTGCGCAGAGCAAGGTGTCCCTAGAAAGGTATTTCTACTGACTACTAAGTTTATTTTCTCTGGGCCTTTGTACATTAAGCAGTAAAATCTTATTTTTAGAATTTGGAGGAGTTAGTTATAAATTGTTACAGTTCAAACCACACTTGACTTCTGTGATTTTACACAAGCATCCTTTGTTGAAATCATTGTCAATAACTCTTATTCAACTCAAATGGCAAAGTTCAAGCATAGTAGTAGCTCAGTAGCTGTTACATCCTCTCCGGAAATTGTGTCCTCCTGAACAGAAGTACTTTACATTTTCCTTGAAGCTGCTACCTGGCAGAAGATACCCTTTCAGTCAAAGGCATTTCCAGACAAATCACTTTGTTTGTATTTTGAGCAGCAAAAGTAGAGGAAGACAGAAAACAAATGGGACATTAGACAGACAGGAAGAGGAGCATGTTGTTTTGGCGTGGATGTTGCTGGATGCTCACAAAGACTAGAAATGCAAGGCATTAGCCCAGCTGAAAAGGATCTACACAACTGCACGAAAAATGGGCAGTAAACAGGAGGAGCTGGAGTCTATTGTGCATCAAGAAAACTATGACATAGTCATTACAGAAATCTGGGAGATGACTCTCACGACTGGAGTGCTGCAATCAATGGCTACCAGCTTTTCAGAAGGCATGGGCAAGGAAGAAGAGGCAGAGGGGTGGCCCTCTATATTAGGGAGATGTATGAATGCCTGCAGGTTAGTGATAATGCTAACAGTGTTTTGTCCCTATGGGTAAGAATCAGGGAGGAAGGTCAACAAGGCTGATACCATGGTGAGAGCCTATTACAGACCACCCAATCAGGATAAAAGAGGTGAATGAAATATTCCATAAGTGGCTGGGAGAAGTTTCATGATTGCTGCTCCTTGTTCTCATGGGGAACCTGGATGCACGGGGAAACATGGCAGAAAAAGTCTGAGGTGCTTTATTGCCTTCTCTGCTTCAGTTTTTAGCAGTAGAACTAGTTGTTCCCTAGACACCCAGCCCCCTGAGCTGGAAGACAGGGAGAAGGGGCAGAATGAGTTCTTCACAATCCAAGAGAGAATGGGGAATGACCTGCTACATCACTTAAACATGCACGAGTCTATGGGGCCAGATGGGTTACACTCGAGTACTGATGAAAGAATTGGCGGATATGCTCACCAAGCCTTCTTCATTTACCAGCAGTCCAGGCCAACTGGAGAGGTTCAAGAAGACTGGAGGGTAGCAAATGTGACACCCATCTACAAGAAAGGCTGAAAGGAAGATCTTGAGAACTACAGATCTGTCAGTCTTGACCTTGATGCCAGGGGATGTCATGGAGCAGATCATCCTGAATGCTATTATGCAGCACCTATGGGACAACCAGGTGATAAGGCCCATTCTCCACGGGTTTATGAAAGGCAGGTCCTGCTTGCCAGACCTGATCTCCTTCTGTCATAAGGTGACCTGCCTAGTGGATGGGGGAAAGGCTGTGGATATTGCCTACCTGGACTTTTGTAAAGCCTTCAACATTGTATCTCAGCATTCCCATTAAAAAACCTGTCTGCTTGTGGCTTGGATGAGTGCATACTCCACTGGGTAAAACACTGGCTGGATGGCCAGGCCCAGAGAGTGGTGGTGAATGGAGTTAAGTCCTGACAGCTGGCACCTGGTCCCTAGTAGTAGTAGTAGTAGTAGTAGTAGTAGGCCTCAGCGCTCAGTGTTGAGGCCAGTTCTGCTTAACACCTTTGTCAGTGGTTTTGTTCAGGAGGTAGAAGTGCACGCTCAATAAGTTTGTGGATGACAGCAATTTAGGTAGGAATGTTGGTGTGCTTGAGTTTAGGGAGGCTCTAGAGAGGGAGTTGGACAGGCTGTAGCAGTGAACCAAGGTCAGTATTATGTGCTTCAACAAGACCAAGTGCTGGGTCCTGCACTTCGGCCACAAGGACCCCATGCAGCGCTACAGGCTTGAGTGGATGGAAAGCTCAGGCAGAAGTGGACCTGGGGGTATGGATTGACAAGCAGCTGGGTATCAGCCAACAACATCCTGGCCTGTATCAGGAACAGTGTAGCCAGCAGGAGTAGGAAAGTGATCATCCATCTGTACTCTGCATTGGTGAGGCCACATCTCCAATACTGTGTTCAGTTTTGGGCCCCTTACTACAGAGAAGACCTTGAGGTGCTGAGTGGGTCCAGAGAAGAGCAGCTAAGCTGGTGAAGGGACTAGAGAGGAGCAGCTGAGAGAACTGGGGTTGTTTAGTCTGGAGAAAAGGAGGCTGAAGGCAGACCTTGTGGCTCTCTACAACTATCTGAAGGAGGTTGTTCTGAGCTGGGTGTTGGTCTCTTCTCTGAAGTAACTAGTAATAAGAGGAAATGACCTCAAGCTGCACCAGGAGATGTTTAGGTTGGACATTAGGAAAGAAGTTTTCACTGAAAAGGTTGTCAGCATTGGAACAGGCTGCCCAGGGAGGTGGTTAAATCACTATCCCCGGATGCATTTAAAAGCCGTGTAGATGTTGGCCTAATAGTGAACTTGGCAGAGTAGGGTTAATGATTGGACTTGATTATCTTGAAAGTCTTTTTCAAGCTAAATTATTCTATGATTCTTTCATTATGCTTCATCAGTCTATCCAAAGGTGTAATCCAAGGTCATAATAAGGGTACTACTACTAATATATAAAGTAAGGNGGAGTATATCCACGTTAATTTAGGCATTTCTGAGGTCAAATCCCATCTGTTATCAGGCTGAGGAATTAACGCTTTACATAACTGAGTGCTGCTAGCATCCTGATGCATGTCTGTGGGGCACTGAAAAAAAACTTTTAATGCATCCTGCTGATTCTTAACCATCATTGCATGGCTGTACCTTATCCAGGTGAATGCCTGCAGTACAGCTAGGATCCTGTATTGAAACATTTAGCCAGCTACAGAAGTAACTTATCCTATGCACAGGGAAATGTTTGATTTGCACAAAGTGGCACCTGCCTTGTGGTGTGGGTGAAGACAAGCCTGTAAGACTCATGTCCAGGTGATATCAGCCATTAGCAAATAATCCTGCATCTCCTTGGATGTGCTGCACACAAAATGGAGGCTTGTACTTGCGAGAAAGTTTGCGAACAGCTTACATGAGATGGTGTCGTCAAAAGTACGTTGGAAAGGAGTGCTCTAGAAGACAGTGTGTCATTGTTGTTATCCTGAAAAGGCTATTATAAGTGGACAGATACCGGTTTGTTTTTCAAAACTTGGATGACTTTTTCCAAGACATATTAGAAGACTGTTCAAAGTAACTTCTGTTCTCTGAAAGATCCTTCTGATTGAGGCAGGATGCGGTCCTCCATCCAGGCAGGTCAAGGCTTAGCAGTGAGCTGGTGCCATGGCAGAAGACAGTGGTAAATTCCATCTGTTGGCTTCCTGAGCGGACTAACGAGGCCAATCTGTGTGCTAATGAAGTCAGGGGTTCTGCAGGTGGACAAAGAGCTTGTCACATCATAGAATCATAAAAATCACCTAGTTGGAAAAGACCTTAAGATCATTGAATCCAACCATAACCTGACATCTCCCCGTACACAAGTGTTAGACCATGTCCCTGGACACCTCATCCAAACATCTTTTAAGCACTTCTAGGGATGGTGACTTCACCATTTCCCTGGGCAGCTTGTTCCAATGCCTGATGACTGATTTGGTGAAGGAATTGCACTGGTGGAACTTGAGGGCATTTCTTCTCATCCTGTCACTTGTCATTGTAGAGAAAAGATCGTACTCCACCTCACTATACCCTCCTTTCAGGTAGTTGTAGAGAGCAATGAGGTCTCAGCCTCATCTTCTCCAGGCTGAACAACCCCAGCTCCCTCAGATGCTCCTCATGGGACTTGTGTTCAGGACCCCTTAACAGCCTCATAGCCCATCTCTGAACACACTCCAGTACCTCAATGTCCTTCCTGTAGTGAGAGCCCCAAAACTAAACACAGTACTTGAGATGTGGCCTTACCAGTCCAGGCTGGATGAGTCTGGGCAAGATGCCTTCACATTCAGGGAGATGTGAGCCCACCATAGAATTTGGTTGCTTTGAAGTCATGTGTTGCTGTGCTACTGCAATTAATGAAGAATGTCTTGCACTATGTGTGTTAATTTTCTAATTTAATCCTCAGATTCTGTTAAAATACCATTAGTACACAAACATCCAGTTTGTGGAGATAGTGTATGCAGAACATCAGAACAATATCTCTCATTTTAAGGAAAACAATATTGATTTTGAGGAGCCAAACAATTCCAATGGTAAGATGAAAAAAAAGGGCAAGAACAGTTGACTAATTAGATACTGAAATTGGCTTGACACTTTTTCTGCTACATACTAATGTCACTTAGTTATAACTGTAGATACACCATAATTTTATTTTGGCTTGTCTTTTAAAAATTTAGCTTGGCGAGAACAAATGAAGTGTACAGCAGCCCCATTCATGCTGTAACTGGAAATAGTTTCTATCTGAAAAGAATTGATCAAGACTTTGGAAAGTCTGTTCCTGCTGTTTCCAAGTTATTCGTGGATTCTTGGACAATGCTAACTTTCTTGAAGGAAAATTTTATGCCTGACTTATATTCTACCTTAAGACCAGAGATGCTAATTAAAATTGGAGCTTAACTCTTAAATGACCAGGCAACATAAAAATGTTTGGGATTCTTTATATTTTATTCAAGGATAAAACATAATCTCCCTCTAAGCAGTGAACAGAATGAAGGCATTCAGCCTCATCAGGAACGATGTCATCCTGTTACCCTACTTGCTCTCAATACTTAAAACGTTATAATGCAGAGTGGGAGTGTTCTGCTATACCCACTCATTCTGCTCTCATGTCATCACAGAAAAGCATGATAGTGTCTCCTGATGTGCTTTCTCTTATGTGACACCAATCTGTCATGTCTTATTTTCTTGATGTCCTCGCGACCTGCCTTATTTGGCTTGGTTTCTTCTTAGAAAACTGTGTGCATGTTTTGCTGCTGGAATCTTCTTACTCAACAGAATGAACTGGATCACTCAAGAGAGTTTACTGATTAATGCATAGCTGCACACTACTACCCACTGAAAGTGCTCTAATTTGAGGGGAAAGCTGTACTGAAGGGCAGTGAGGGCAAAAACTCTGTATGCTATGATTAATTTTGTTGAGTCTGTTTATATGATGATAACAATATGAATTGGAATTTCTGTGGTGGTGTTTTCCCAGGACTCCTCACAGCATCTCATGTAGTAGGTACAAGTACTAGCATTAGAGTCAGAAGTTGTTTCTGCCTCAAAATCAAAACAGACATAACTAAGTTTGGCACAATTCATTTGATATTAATACTGATGTAGCTGGATAAGAAGTACTGAAATGGAAGCTGAAAGGAGGATCCACATCATATTAAGTTAAAAGGGCTGCAGAAATTGAGTGAAAGATTTTACTAGTGAAAATTCAAGAATAATGTAAGTAATGATGAGGTTGTTAATTGTCTTCTGCAATTATAGAATAGAATCATAGAGTCATTTCAGTTCACGGAGTCTAACCATTACCTAACTCTACCAGCTCTGCTGCTAAACCATGCCTCTTAGCACCGCATCAGTATCTTTTAAATACATCCAGGGATGCGGTGATTCAACCACTTACCCTGGGACAATGCCCTTTTGCCTTTTTGAGACCAAATTCTTCTCCAGATCTGATGTGTAACCTGGCATTCATTTGTATTTGGCAGAGAGATAACAAAATGAACAATGGACAGACACAAGTTCTGTCCTTAGAGGCACTAACTTATGTTCCATTGGAAAGCTGCCATGGACTTCAGTGAGAACAGTAATTGGTCATGCAACTGGAGGAACACTACCAAGGAAATGCATTATTAATGGGACAGGGTTTGAGGAGGGGTAGATAAAATAGAGACACTAAAACACTTTCTTGGTGCTGGCTTTGCTTTTTTGCTATTTAATGTATCACATTCTAGAAACCTGAACTGTCTTGAATAAAGTTCAGCACTTAAAAAACATGCCAGACACTGCACAATCCCAAGCAAACAACTAATTACTAATTTGGTGTTACAAAATTGTTCTGCATGCAACCCTGCCAAGCATTATAGTAACAGTAAAATTGCAGCTGAGGCATATAGATGGTAAATAGATAGAAAGGGTGCAGGGACTGGACTTCTAACCTGGACATGGAGAAATTTACCTGAAGTTGTTTACTTGGAGCTGCAGTCAGCGGCGTCACTGGAAGCTAGTCCTTGGTGAACAGCATAAACAGACAAGGGCTAGTTAGAGAAAAGGGTCTTTGCAGAAGAGGTCCTGTATGGAGAGAGTTCTTGAGCTTAAGAAGGCATTCGGGAGCAAAAATTCAGGAGGTAGGTTTTGGAGCATGAAGAGAGATCAAAATAGTGACAGCATCTTGGTGCTCTAGGCAGATCACAGCTGGGAGTGCTGAGAATTACTGTGAGTCCCGTGCAGCTGCTGCTGATGCTTTGTGTTTTTCCCTGTTTAAAAACAACTAGCTTCCTAAAATTTCTATGATGTGTATACTACTGAACTGTGTAACTAGTGTGC
>VWYK01113179.1:75208-88935 GCA_013399775.1 Semnornis frantzii | reverse complement strand
CCCAGTCTGGACACAAGGTCAGCAGGAAGAGCCATGCACTCTGACTCTTGATGAAGGAAGGAAAAAGTTGAAGGGGAATTTTTAGAAGTAAACACCAAAGATTGAAAAGCCTGACCTAAAATGAGGCTTCTGAAAAATACCATTAGTATGTTTTTGTTTACATCTGCGAAACTGCTGCTTTATCAGATTTGGAATCAAAATGTTAAAATCCTTATGGAGAAATTTTAATTTTATTGCTGCATCCCTTCTTATTAAGGAATTTTCTGTATGTGCATGCAGCCCAGAGCTACAGTGCAAGCCTCTCTTCTCAGCATCTCCAGCTATCCCAAGTCACCAGAGTGAAATCCCTACACTTTATCAAGGCTGAAAGCTGATAAATCTATTAACAACCCTGCACAGAGACACCCTAGCATTGTTGATTTGTAAATAAGCATTTCAATTCCCAAAGCCCACTTGTAAAACCCTTCAGACTTCAGTAAAAATTTGCTTATGGGTTTAATCAATTAAAAAAGGGTGCTAGGAGGCAGCTTCTGAATCCTACAAAAGCTTCATAGCAAAAGATTGATAATAAAAACCTAGAACTTGTAAGCAATCTTTCTAAAAGCATCTGGAATGTCAAAATCCCCTACTGGTCAACTCCTGGACCATGAATTTATCTCCTACTATCAATATGAACTACAAATTCACCTAGTGCTGTCTACTACCATCACTAGCAGTTTCCTCCTGTTGAAGCTGCACATTTGTTAGCTTGTGTAATAAAGTAAAAGCAGCACTGAAAGAGCCTCAAAGCACTGAGCTTGCTTTGAAATTATGACCAAAAGTAGCAATTGTCATATAAATAACAATGAAGAAAGCTATGTGTGTTTATAAAATACATCACAGACCATGAAAAGGCACCAAAGGCTGGTGTCTTCCTCTTCTGCCTCACTATTGCCCCCGCCCCGAGTATACTCGCTTTGAGGTGCCAGAGTTGCCAGCACAATAGAAGACAGCTTCTCATTGTGCAAATGGCCTTCAGCTGACAAAGAGTTAAGGATGAGACACAAACCCACAGAGAGGCATCCATTTTCTGTTAGGTCTGCCACTGACAATAAAAATCATGTAGTCTGACGCACCCAAAAGAAGAAACCAAGCACACTGCAGTTCCTGCACCAGAAAGATTGTGGCTGTGTTTTAAGGCTTCAGCCTGACCTTTGTTTTCCAACATGGCTTTTTGTGTTTTGCCTCATTACAACATTCATACTGCATCAGATATTCCTTTCAGAGGGTTTCAGTTGATGCCAGCAGCTGGGAAGCTCAGCCAGCAGCCAAACAATGGCTGAGTTCAGAAGCGAGCCCAGGATTCCTGCCTCCAGGCTTGGCAAGAGCTGGGACTGCTACGGAGGTGATCTGAGTCCATCAGTCTCTGGAAGACAGCCACCTTCTGTCTCTTTTGCAAGCCCTCCCCTCATCCCCAGCAGCCAATTCTATCTGCAGCAGTACTTACTGTCAACTAAGTACTAGGAGGGTAAAAGTACAGAGGGAAGTCCAAAATGGAAAGCCAAGGAAAATGGTGCAGTCAGAAACAGCCATGGCCGAGATGCATTCCTGGTAGTTACTGCTGCTCCTTTATGAGACAGCAGCAGAAGTACAACATGATGCAAGAAGATTTGTAGCTCTCAAGTGAAATAAAGATGGGCTAACCCTTCTTCATGCATAAATCAAATGCATTAATAGAAAACCTAATGGGTGTCTTGAAATGCAATTAACCAAAACAAACTATGTGGTAATATGTGTTGGATCACATCCACATCCACTCCCTTCTGGCACACATCCGCATGGATTTATTCCTTTTTATTTCACCACTTGAAGATGATGTGGCCACTGTAGACCACTGTGGACTCCATCCCACTTCAGTCCATTCCAACAGGACAAAAATCAGCCACATGAAGGCTCCAAAGACGCTGTGAGTGGTTTAAGAAAAGCTCTCCAGCACTGCTGCCAAAGGCCTTGCACACAAAAAATGCTTTCCTTACTTGCATTACTGTGCAGTCTACTACAGCTCTCCATTTCCCCTAGTATGCAGCTTCTGTGCAAAAGCAGAGTAACCAAATCTTACTCACTTCACTTCTTGAAGCAACTGCTCGGTGGAGAGGAGTCAGCCACATGTTGTCCTTGGCATTAACTCGTGCACCTGCAAGTGAAGAGGAGAAGTTACATCCATGCCTTGGGTATGACAGGAAAAGCCATGCCCAGTTCTTTCCCAGTAACAAGAGCTGAGTTATATGCGGTACTCTCCATGGCTCTTCTGGCATCCTGCTCACCTTGGGTATGCATTCCCAGATCCTAGAGAGATAGCAGCTGAAGTGTGATTTGGAAAGAAAGGAACTGGATAGATCAGACTTTATCAGGAATAGCTTTGTCTACAGGACACAAGGGAAGCAACGTGTCTTATAGGGGACTGCATACCTATGTATGCATACGTATGTCTATATGTACCCAATAACGATGAACTGATAGAGCTGGACTTAAAAAAAACCCAACTCTTTGCTCAGAACACTGCTGTTTGAAAGAAATAGTAAAGGTATTTACTGATGGGACACCCTAGAAAGCAAATCTAGTGAAAAGGACTAGAAAACTCACTTTAGGAAGGGCTTAACCTGAAAATATCATCCCTCTCAAGTCTGTAGGGAGCAGAGCTAGTTGGAAAAGACTAGCACAGGCAGAGAAATTTGAGTGAAGCACAACTGTCATGCACACAGGCTGGATGAGCCTCTGAGCTTCACAAAGAAAGAGATTCTTAAGCTTTATTTTGCACCATAAATTAACTGCATACAGACATCTGTAATTAATAATCACACTCTGAATCAGAAGTACTTTCCGAGTGCTGTTTCCCAGGAATATTAAGGTATTAAGGTGCTTGCCTCTGAATCACAGTAGTTACTGAGAACTGTGCTAGATAACCAGAGAAGAAACAAGTTCTTTTGTATTTCCACAAGCTGGGAGAGATTTTTTTTTTTTTTATCTGCAAGAAAAGGAAAGCCATTCTCATAACTATGGCAACAATTAGAGGCAATCCTCCCAGCTCACTCAGCCTGGCACCTGGTGGTATAGTCTGTCCTCTAGAAAAACACCCTTTGGAAAAGCCAGTGGTTTCAAAGAGTTTCCTAATGAAAAAGCAAGGAAGCTGTTAGTTTCTTTTCCTTTCAAGTTATAGCTGATAGGCCTTGGTATCCTGCCCTTTGCCTGCACTGCCTGAGGCTCCAGAGCCACACAACCCTCTCCACCACCTGGACGATGACAGACAGGACTCCAGGGCACCTTACCTTAACCTGATTTGGCCTGCTGGGGGTCTTGGGAGTGCAAACTGTCTAGATGAAATTATAATGATTGTCACCAAATACCTCCTTTTGTGTTTAGAAATTCTGTATTTGGGGTTCTGCCTTATGTTCTTAATTCAGGTTTCTTTTGGGTTCACTAACTCTTACAAGCAGACGGCAGTGACTCAGAAAGGCTTATCCACGGAGCAGCAAAGCATAACAAAGATATTCTTCAGTATTCAACAACTCCAGGGGCACTGGTGAACACAAGATGGTTAGAAAGCCTAGAAAAGTGTCTTCCTCAGTAGCTATTCATGCCTTTCAGCAGCTCGCTTTCCTTTGAGAAACTGAGATATATTCCAAGAAAACAGTTAAAGAAAATAATAGAAGCAAAACCAGTGTAAATAAAATAATACACAGCATGCCATCAGCCTTCTCTTCCTCTGCTGTGTTCCACATCCCTTTACTTCTCTATGCTTCGGGCTCTTTACATGACAAAGTGAAACTGCTCTTACATAACCTAACACAATGTATCAGCTGAACACACTCCTGATTCCTGCATTTGAAGAGCTGCACAGTCCAGCTGTTGCCTGCTACAGGAGCTGCAGTTGTCTGTTTACTGAGGTGAACATTTTCTGAAGAGATGTTTCAAAAGGTTTCCCTCCACACTGCCCTTTTCCTTCCCCAAAAATTCAGCTTTTAGGTTCCCAGAGGCTCCTTGTAGGCAACGGTTAATGACAACGAAAAACCTTCAGCAGCACTGCTGCTCTCCTTCAGGGATAGAAAGTATCTGCCATTTTAGAGGAGATCAAGGGGATGCACATGAGCATCAATGCTCATCTTTTCAAAGCTGTCCTCTACACTTCATGAATTTGAGTGTCCATCCTGTGACAGCTCTTTAAAACACTGAGTAACAGAGAAATCCAACTCTAAAGACTAAGTGCTCCACTATACGCTAAGGCGCCTAAAATGAACTGTGTCCAAAAATCAGAAAATCAAGTCCATCCCACAATGTTTCCTCAACACCACCCAGAAATTCACCATCCATCTCTTCAATTTGGATCAAGCACCTTAACCATGTTTCAGTGGCTTTCCTCCAAAATTCTGTGAATTAATATGTGCATCTGTAAGGACAAAGAGGGCTGATAATATATGCAAATTGTTATATAGGATGTCCTTCACAGTTCAATCTTCCTTGGAAAGATAAGCTCCTCTTAAGAGACTCCCTTAACATCCTTTCAGGTAGCCACGCAGCCATCCACCACTATGAAATATTCATTTTAAAACAAACCATCTCCATAGAAGAAGCCTTTTCTCAGCCCTTGCCCTAGGAAGAGCTGAACCTGTGGGTCTGAAGGAAAGGTTTGGCCACTGGATTTGCTCTGTGAGGCTGAAGTACATGACATAACATCTAGAGTTGCAGATAAACCCAACAGAGAGGAAACTTCCTGTAATCCACTCTTCTCTAACACGAGTTCTGGAATCTTGTGCCATCTTGCACTCTGAAATTTTTCTGCCAAAAGAGGAAATGAATCTGAAATTGCCTCTGTTCTCTGGAGAGCCGAAATAAACAACCTGATGCTGGCTTTCGGGGATAAAGTTACCATCTCATTATCCTAACCAAAGTACAATTTTCCATCCAGCACATCTGCCAGAACCACAGGTCCCTAACAAACCTGGATTCTGCAGCCTAGATCTCTGAAATCAGGGATTGCCTAAAGAGGAAGGAAACTCTGATCTTTAACCTATTAATGACATGATTAATGTGCAACTTTCCAACTCCTGACATGAGACATTAAAATATAAGGAATGCCCCTCAAAACACACAGAGATGCAAACAAAGATCAGCACAAATAAAATGTAACGGAGTGGCACCACTTGATGATGGAACTGGGACCCACAACACAACCCCGTGCTAGGTGTGCACACAGGAATTGACCATGGACATGTCAGACACAGAAGTTTGGCAACATGTTCTTGGAGTGAGGGAAAGGGACTGTGCATCCCAGCTTGTGCAAGCACACAAGTTCAGAGCCACTTATGAAAGAGGGAGGAGCCACTTCTGAGGTACTCTCCAAGCTTTCATCCAGAGGGTTCAGTTAGGAAATCCCCAAGGACAGGCTGAGAGCTGCCTCTCTAATCTGCCTGTTCTTCAGCCTGCCATAAAAGAGAAAGTCCTTGGTGTCTGGCCAGGTACACAGCCCCTTCCTCTCCTGCCTGCACAACAGGGATGACCTAGAAGCATGATTGACAGTCTCACTCCCAAATCTGTGTGGCTGAGCTTACCAGGAACCCTTCCAAAGCATGCTGAGGTTTGTTCCTTTCCTCAGTTCTTGTGCATTTCATGAAGGATAGATGTCAATAGTGCATCCGAACTCCAGGTGCGTGAACTAGAATTCTAGCCAAGAAGCTCAGAGCCTTCTAAGATAGTAAAGCATGGAAATACTGCCAAGAGGGCAAGCTGCTTGGTGGGACAAGGGACAACGCGTGCCTTTGGGCACCAGTTCAAAGGCCAGGATGGAGAGAACCACCCACACAAATGAGAATGGAGCTTGTATTTGCCCAGACAGTTTTCCTGTCCAGATTCATACCAGTTGAGAGATCTGCCACTTCTCTCTTCGGTATCAATTTCACACTTCATTTCAGTGGCTACCTAGAAAGCCATTTCTGGTCTGTCTCCAACCACCTGGGCTGAAGATTTATTCATTAGACACTACATTTATTAGTGTTGCCACCAGTTCACACACCACAAATCCCAGAATGTGCATATTTCATTTAACTTCTCTGCTGAGCCCAGTACAAAATGCAGTACTAGGAGGGTTGTTACTCCTCCTCGCTACTATTCATGCTGAGAATATTATTTTTTGATGTTGAAAGCACCTTCTAATTTTAAGTCAGACAAGCTTCTGCTTATCTAACTAAATGTTATGATCAGATTATTTTTTATCATATCCTTCTACTAATAGTGTGATTGAATGAAGAGGTGAAGCAAAGGGAACATGTCACCTCTGAAGCCTAGTTCACAGTGCAATCACAGTAACAAGATGTTTATATAACTCATAAACCTGCTCCTCCAAACCTGCTACAAATACTGAAGCTCATTGTGAGTAACCATACTTCAGAGATTAAAGGACAAGCAGCCTGTAGAATATACAACATGAGATGGATTTTGACCCATGATGACCTACGTGGGAAAGATCCAGAGTTCCTGCAGACCCCTGCCTTAGTTTTCAGAAGTCCACATTGTAAGTTTTTCACACTCACTTGCATATATTAAAAAAAGGCCCAAGATACCTGCACTTTATGTTGCTGAATTGATGATCTCTATGAAGAGAGATCTAAGAGACCTGGGGCTGTTTAGTCTGGAGAAGAGAAGACTGAGAGGGGATCTGGTTGATGTCTATAAATAGCTGAGGGGTGGGTGTCGAGTGGATGGGGCCGATCTCTTTTCAATGGTGCACAGTAATAGGACAAAGAACAGCGGGTGCAAACTTGAAAACAGAAGGTTTCACCTTAACATGAGGAGAAGCTTCTTTACAGTGATGGTGACAAAGCACTGGAACAGGCTACCCAGAGAGATTGTGGAGTCTCCTTCTCCAGAGGCTTTCAAAACCTGCAGGGATGCATTCCTGTTCAGACTACCCTAGGTGATCCTACTTTTGGCAAGGGGGTTGGACTCAGTGATCTCTGAAGGTCTTCCAACCTCTAACATTCTGTGATTCTGTGACCAGACAAACTCTGTAACTCACAGATGACATTTTGGCAGTAAGGTGCTGGAACTAATTGTCCCAGAACAGCACTAGAAAGTCTCCTTCCCTCATTAGGAAGGACACAAAAAACAAGAACAGGTTTTGATGCTGTTGGGATTCAAGGGATAACTGAGCAAAATGGCTTCACCTTCCTGTTTATGGAGATACTGTCTGTGCTGCTACTTTCAAAACCTGAAACAAGGCATAGCTCCTGCAATCTCACAGCACAATGCAACACCATGCACACAACATGAGAAACACCATGCACGGCAGGAACACACACACACACACACACAGAGATGAATCTTATTAATTCTTCTCTCCCACTGAAGAAAATCATGGTTGTATTCACCACATCGAAAACCCACTCAAACATAACCTGTCAGCACAGGAATGTTCGTTTAAATCATTCTGCTGGCCTCAAGGTTAGAGCAGCGAGAGATGATGTATGGCTAAGAAGTTCCCCACAATGAGCAATAAGACAACCAAAAAAAGTACAAAGCAAAAGCATAGCCACAGCAACCTGAATTCTCCTTCTTTGCTTTCTCCAGGTATAGCTGGGCTGGTAAGCCAAAGAAGTATGTTTGCACAGCCTGTTAGCAACTTGATCTACTTTTGAAATTGGATGGTGCTCGATCACGTAACCTCTAGAAATCTCTTCTGGCCTGAATTATTCAATGATTCAAGGTTAAGAGGTGCCTGGCAACCATAGGACTGATGGTTCTGAAATAACTTTCTAAATACAATACACAACTCATTTGAAGCAGCAGCCTAATAATTTATGAAACAAATCACATAGCAAGGGCACTTAGAAGGGGTTAGACATCTATACGAAAAGGTTCCTTTCAATCCCACATTCTCAAACCCCCATAAATTTCCCCCTTAGAGTTCTTCAGTTTAGAAAAAACACCCTCTGAAATCTGCAGGCATATCCAGGCGTCAGCTCTGACTTATGTGTACTTCTCAAGTGGTGTCTGCTGTATGCTGAGTTCTGACACACTGTGATCACGTCTTTTGTCACCGCAAGTTTGAAGTATTTTGTTTGCTTGTGTGTTTACATACATTCTATTCTCCATATCTATTCCTAACTCCCAAATCATCTTCCTAACTCTTAGACTCATGCTTCTAACATAAATACCACTTACGACTTAAGATTCTTTTGTCATTATTAGACAATAATTTTTACCCAACAGGGATGAAAACTGAATTTCCAATATGTGCTTGGGCATGTTTCTGAATTCACAAGTATCATCAGCTCGAGCGCTTTACAAGTTTTAAAAACTTAAAGTCTATTTGCTTCATTAGCTCTGCTCAGTCACTGCAAGTTTTAGAATTATATCACCAAACTGAAGCAGATTTTCCAAGCCTGCAATGACTGCAGCCAGCCCCATGAAACGCAGAGGGTGACACCACTCAAAACTCCCTCGTGTATTCCTTGTAGCTTTGAAATTAGCTAATTCACATGTCAATACCAGTGAGGGACACCACCTTACCTGATAGAATGAGCAGCTCGATGATGTCTGCATCCCCCAGGAATGATGCAACGTGCAGAGGGGTTCGTTTCTCAGCGTCCTACAAAACCACAGATCAGTCAGTTATAAAACACAGCCAATAACTGCAAGTGTTAGCATTAAAGACCTATGGATTTATACAGAAAGTGCTTGTTTTTAAAACTGTGCATTTCTGTTTGACTAGAACAAAATTCAAGGGCTGAACAACACATTTCCTCTACTTCTTTATCACTTGGTTCCACCAGACCACACAGATATATTGCCTCTACTCTGAAACCCCAATTACAGGAAGACCAGATCAAATCTAAAGTGAGGAAAGACATCATCTTTGGGTCTCTTTAGGAGATATTTTCCACTCTTCGGTATTGCAATGACATAATTCAGCTGCTTCTGGACATCAGCCTTTGTGATTTAGCAGCATCACAAGCTTTGCAGCAATAACGTAAAACCAGACTCTTCAGAAGGATCTCACTGGAGAATGGTTTGGCACCACACAGAAGGACAAACAGTAACCCTTTTAGTCTACAAAGATTCTTGCACATAATTCAGCCTGGTTGTCTACAGCAGCCCAAAATGAGCCTGGACACCTTAATCAACATTTACATAAAGAAAATATTACCAGTCAGGGCTATGCCTTTAAACTTAGAAGAATTGCTAACAATGACACATACAATTTATGAAACACATCTACTCTTACTTGATTTTTTATAATTTTCAGCCCTAGGGAGTCTCAACTCCAAGACTTTCATTTCTAAAGTCAAGAGGTATAAATGCAGTGTTCACAAAATGCACTCTTCTTTTATTGCTTTATCCAGATGATTCCAGAACACCAAGCTTTAAACGAAACTTCTAAACATAGTAATATGGGCAATAAAGAACTGCTAATCCTGCTAATCATGCATTTGGCCCCTGTTTCCAGTCCTAAAAGGACCTCATTTGGGTATCTTAGCCACTAATATAAAGAACTGCAGTTAAGCTTATCAAATAACAACCTAGCAGCATTAATTACTGTAAGCTGGTAACAGATTCAACACCTCCTGCAAATTATACCACCACAGAAACCTCACCAGTGTTCACATTCACTCCCTGAAATGTAATTATAGAATCATAGAACGGTAAAGTTGGAAGGGATCTCAAGGATCATCTGGTTCCAAACCCCTGCTATAGGAAGGGACATCTCCCACTAGTACAGGTCACTCAAGGCCTCATCCAACCTGGCCTTCAATACCTCCAGGGAGGGAGCAGCTACAGCCTCCCTGGGCAACCTGTGTCAGTGTCTCACCACCCTCACTGCAAACAACTTCCTCCTAACATCCAGTTTCAATCTCCACTCTGCCAGTTTAAACCCATTGCCCCTTGTCCTGTCATTGCAAGACCTTGTCAATAGTCACTCCCCAGCCTTCCTGTAGCCCCGTTCAGATACTGGAAGGCTACTCTAAGGTCTCCTGGAAGCCTTCTCTTCTCCAGGCTGCAGAGCCCCAACTCTCTCAGCCTGTCCTCACAGCAGAGCTGCTGCAGCCCTCTGAGCATCTTTGTGGCCTCCTCTGGACCCACTCCAACACTTCCCTGTCCTTGTTGTGTTGAGGGCTCCAGAACTGCACAAAGGACTCCAGATGGGGTCCTGGGCCTGTCAAGCAAAATATCACTTTAAACATGCCCAAGAGATCATCAGCTATGAGATTGTTTGGACTATCTTCAAAGCATGTTCTATACATGAAGAAATCAGTGTGGTCAAATCATTTGTTATGTGGATGTTGTAAACTGTTTAAGCAGCACTGCAAAGCACAGAGCCACTGGACACTAGAATGAGTTATAGTTACTGTTTTTCAAACACATATTATCGTTGTAGTCCTTCTGGTACAGCAGGTTTTGATCTCACATATTGGCCATGGACATAAAATACTGATTATGTGACACCCTCCTTGTCACTGGTCAGAGGGAAAGATGCCATAGAATTTCTTCTCCTCACTTCTCATCTGCTTTTCCCTAATCAGGTCACATCTGGATTGTTGCATCCAGTTTCAGGTTCCCCAGTTCAGGAGAGATAGGGAACTACTAGAGAGAGTCCAGTGAAGGCTACAAAGATGCTAAGGAGCCTGGAGCACCTCTGTGAAAAGACTGAGAGCCCCTGGGGTGGTTTAGCCTAGAAAAGAGCAGAGAGCGGATCTTCTCAATATTCCTCAACAGCTAAAGGATGAGGGGCAAGAGCATGGGGCCAGACTCCATTCAGTCATTCTCAGTGACATGACAAGGGACAGTAGACACAAACTGGAACCCAAGAGGTTCCATCTGAACGGGAGGAAGAACATCTTTCCTTTGAGAGTCAGTAAGTCCCTGCAGATGCTCTGCACAAGGCTAACACACATGAAATGGGACACCTGCCTGTAGGTCCAACCACTAACATATACTCAGCTGCACATGTCTTCGTGGCATGATGGTAGTAAAAGGTGTACAAAGAAGTAAGTCAATAAAGACTGAGAGAAACAAATAATTTTTTTTTTTAAAACAACTGAACAAACAAAAAACAACCAAAACACAACAACAACAAAAAAGAGAGAGGAATAAAAAGGTTTTTTTGTCATTTAAGGGAGAGGTCTGCCACTACCCCAAACCTCAACATACATTATCAAGGAAAGGAGTTGGGTGAAGGAGAAAGAAATGATAACAGGGTTACCAGATAGCATTAATAATCAGACCTGCTACAAGTGGAGTTCTCAGAGGAACAAAAGGTCAGTAAGAAACAGCAGATAAGCTAAACAATGGCTAGAAAACTGTGAAGTGAGATAAACACTCCCTCCCCAAAACTGTATCAGTGACTTAGCACATAAAAGATGCTGCTGCATTTTAACACAACCTGTGTACATTTTCTTTTAGAAAGTATAGAGAAAGGAAAATAAGAATTTAACAAGCGTGCAGTGGAGGATGGGAGGCCTCAGCAAGAAAAATATTCAACACATGCTTGAATACATTGAAGGGATCACAGTGACACTGATAAGGACTAGACTAACTTGAAGCCTGTGAAGGGCCCTAAAAGCTTTATTGGATCAGAGCCTCAGAGCACACAGAGATTAGCAGGACAGTGATGAATCATATCAGCCCAGGTAAAACATTCAGGTACATTAAGAAAACGGCCAACAGCTTCTCCTCAACACAGCCTGCATCTGGAAGGACATAATGGATTTCAACATTTACATCAATGGCAGATGTTCAAGTCAGGAGAGGTTTGGAACAGAGTTATTTCCTATTAAAATGCAGGTGCAACTGCTACAGAAAATAAATGCCTGCACACTCTTTTTGTCACCCAGTTGCCTGAGCAGCCAGCAGGAACAGATCAGCACAGACAGAAGTGCCACAGAAACTGAGTTAATGAAGTTCCACCAGTAAGAAGTGTTTGGATTCTCACCACCTCTCAGCAGGCAGCAGTCTGCCAGGGTGGCAGAAGGAACTAAACTCTAAAGGCACATGAAGGGTCACAACTTCCACTGATACAAGACTAACCAAAACAACAACAGCAACAAACCTCCTGCTCGTTCATTTACTGTTGTTTTCATCAGAATACATCTTACTGAAACAGCACGATGTAGCTGGTACCATTAAAACAGAAGCAAACCTCAGATGAAAATTAATTACTGGCAACTGGTTAGAACTAAAGAGCCTAAAAGCAAATGAGCAGTTACATCTTGAGCTATTTACAACCATTTACAGCCAAGAGTTGATTCTGTGCAAAGCAAATCTCTGCTACTTCAGAATTTCCTCCCTCTCACAGATGCTTTTACTAAAGACTGTAACTCACAACGTAAACCGAAATGCTTAACTGTGAGCACCAACTGGGAGGTGAACGTGAACTCATGCCTGGTGCTCCTTCTTCTGCTCTTACCAAGCACAGATCCCAAAGTTCAGATCCTGGTTCCAGCACCTCTCATTGCCCTGGTCTTCAGTTAAACATCAGAAACAAAGAGTTCTCTGGACCAAATCTTTAATTGCCAAGTGCCCATGAGGTGGAAGAGACAAATACTTTGATCTTCTGGAAACAAAAGAAATTATCTTCCCTCTCCTCTCCCATCTCACACTTCCATCAGGCTGATAACAGCTTTCATACTAGAAAAAAGACCACTTTATAGATTAATTACTAACCCCAGATTGATACTGTAGAAAGCTTATTGAGCAGTGAGTTTCCAATGTAAGGCTCAAGAGCTGGAGTTAGTTAACTCCTCCATTTTTATAAATGCACTTTTGACTTGGGAAGAGGGGGTGTTCACAGCAACATCACTTGTGAGTGGATGGGAAAAGCAGACTGCAAAAATTCAAGTATCTCAGGTTGATCTGGATGACTTTGGAGAAAATGAAGCAGCTATAGCCAAACCCTGCCATGATTTTTTAATGACCTAACAATCTTAGGTGTCTCAAGCATTTTGAGGACAACTTGTTCCCACACTGCAGTAGGACAGGTAGAGTCACAAGCACAAAGACAGATAGACAGAAAACTTAATACCTGTTAATATACTATCATGTTCTAGAAAGCAAGTCCCAATGTTTCAGACACTCAGGAAACTCCAGCATATCCTCTCCATACATTAGCCATCTTCTTTATGAAATATAAAAAATATCTATTTGTTTTCTAAAAGAACAAAGCATTTCTTCTAAACTAAAGCCATGCTGGCTGCCTCATATCACAAACATCACTGCAATTTTAGTGTTCACTTTCCTTACAGTCCTGTGAATTGTTCAACATTTCCTTCTGCGGGAAAAAAAAAAAAATTAAGTGGGAAGAGGGGGAAAATTAACAGAATATGAACTAGCAATACTAAAGGATAAATACCCTCTGAGAACACAGATATGACCTAGCAGGAAACTGTTTTACTGTATCAGAGCAGAAGCTTTCCAAAGTTCTCAAATCCTGCAGAAGACATTCCAGCAGAAGGAATACATCTAGAAGAGAAGCATTTATTTCCAGGATAGTTTTATCCTTCCATGACACTCCATAGTGCCAAGCAGAAAACCATCATTCCTTGGATAACAGCAGAGAGGAGGGTTTGGTTCCCAAGACTACCAAAACACCACATGACAGTCCCATGTCACAGAATCACAGAAGCAATCAGGTTGGAAAAGACCTTCAAGATCATCAAATCCAACTTATCACTCCATCTAATCAACTAAACCATGGCACT
>VWYK01113179.1:58561-75094 GCA_013399775.1 Semnornis frantzii | reverse complement strand
CCACAGCCTCCTTTCAGGTTGTAGACAGTAGTAAGTTTCCCCCTGAGCCTCCTCTCCTCCAGGATAAACAACCCCAGCTCCCTCAGCTGCTCTTCATAGGGCTTGTGCTACGCATCACTCCAAAATGAACCACGAGCTAGGTTTCACATTAGCTAGCCCAAGCAGGCATGCAAAGCCTTTCAGACCCACAATCCTGAACGTGTGTAGACTTGCACCCTCAAGCATTCAGTGCCACTTCAAAAAGCAGTCTTAGCAAAATTACAGAAATATACAGAACTTTGTGTGCATGTGAAGACCTGGATAAAGGATGAATCCTCCTAACAAAGGCAGTCCTGAAAGTCTGCCTTACCAAATAGCATAATGAGAAAATGAAGTCATAAACAGCATGCATCCATGTCTCTCCAGAAGGACTTCCTTCTCTCCTTTATCCTGTTACAAACCACTCTCAAAATACTTGCTCCTGTGTGTAAGGCCCTGCTGGTGCAGACACTGCCTTAGAATCCCACTGTTGACGTGAAAGAGTGCATCATTTATTATCCCCCAAATATGAATGCAAAAGAAGAGATTCTGGGAAATCAAAAGTTTGCACAAATTTTAACTGAGAGAAAATGAAAGATTAGGGAATAAAGAGGAAAAGTAGAGGAGAATGAATGTTTACTTTGGCTTGCAAGCATCTCATACAATCACCTGGGTTGGAAGGGACCTCCAAAGGCCATCTACTCCAAGCCCCCCCTGCAGTGAGCAGGGAGATCCTCAACTAGATCAAGTCCCCCAGAGCCCTGTCGAGCCTCACCCTCAATATCTCCAGGAATAAGGCCCTCAACCACCTCTCTGGGCAACTTGCTCCTACCCTCATAAAGAACTCATTCCTAACATCCAATCTAAACCTGCTTTTCTCTTCTCACCAGTTATGAGGAAGAAGGGGTTTTTTGCCTTTGACGTTTGAGTATTTTGAAGGGAAACTAGACTTGAAGACTGAGGTGAAAAAGGAAACTTTGCAGGGAAGATTTTGGGTTAGTAGAAAATCATGACATTGCATGCAAGAATCAGACTCTACATACATAAGATGTTTCACAGTTACTTATACTATGAATCCCAGCTAAACAGAGGTGAACACTAGATCCTATATAATCCCTACATGAGGCTCTGCCCCATTCCATCACACTCTTTTCAAAGTGAAAGATCACCCCAAAATTCCCCACCTACATACAGACAGCACAATCTCTCTGATATTTCTAAATGTACCAGGCAGCAAGGGTAGAGGATGTCTGCCTAAGGCTAATCTGGTGCTCTGGGTGGTCCACCCCAATGTTCAGAATGCCCTGGGACAGATTCTCCACATGATTTGTTTGGTTTTTTGGCTTTTTTTCTTCCTGCCTACCAAAGATCACTCTCACTGCAACTTCCAAAACCCATTTTAAAAACTTCAGAACCCCCCAAAAGCTTGCTGCAGAAAGGGTTTTATTTCATCGCCCTGTCCCACCTACAGCTGAACTATTCCAGTCTTAAGACAGCTGACTGAAATAGTCATCAAAGAACAAATTTCTGCCAAACAGCCTCTGAGCTTCCTCTCACGTGAGCAGCCAAGCACTAGAGAAACACTAACATGGAAGTAATTGAAAACATCCTCAAAATAGCAACACAAGCACACGGTGCACATTGCCAGCTCAAAGCACAGAGGGGGAAAATGCCACCCTCTGATCTTCCTTTAGTGATATTTGAAGCATTTGACACTTGTCTGCAATCAGCATCCAAAACAGAACCTTCAGAATTCATGTTGATGTATTTTTCTAATTACTCCAAAAGAAGAGGTTTGGGTTTTGCTTCTGACAAAACAGCCCTGCAGGCAGAGCAGTCTTGGATGGACTTCCAGCACCTTAAGCAGGATTCTGGCAACAACCATTTGGGGTTCAATGAATTATTCTATCAAGTACTATCTACAAAATACATATTCTTCATTTAACATCACACCTGACATTTGAGAGCATCTCCCTAGCAACCAAAAGATAGGAAAAAAAAACAACATTTGAGAAGCCTGTAACACCTTGTACAGGAAATACTCTTTTGAAAAACCAACATGCAATAGGGAGGAGATTTTAGGACTATCATGCTCAACTAGGTTGTTGGGGGTTTTGGTTAGTAGGGTTTGGGATTTTTCATTTGTTATTTGTTACAAACCATAAGGAAAAACAAAAGGAAACTCAAGAGAGATGGTTACAGAATCTCAGCATGGTGAGGGTTGGAAGTGACCTCTCAGAATCATCTAATCCAACCTCCTTGCTAAAGCAAAGTCACCCAGAGCAGGTTGCCCATGATCACAATGTCAAAGTGGGGTTTGAATCTCTCCAAAGAAGGAGACTCTATAACCTCTCTGGGCAGTGTCCTCCACGGCTTCAGCACCATCACAGCAAAGAATTTTCTCACCCAATTCAGATGGAACCTCTTGGGTTCTAGTTTGTGCCACATGTCCTGTCACTGGACACCACTAGGAGGTTGGTCCCATCCTCTTGCCTCCACCCTAGCTATTGATGAGCGCTAAGAGGATCCCCTGTCAGTCTACTCTTTGCCATGCTAACCAGTCCCAGGTCTCCCAGAGTCTGAAGAGAGATGCTCTAAGGAAGCACTTTTAGGAACTTATTTCAAGAAAACAAGCAGGTATTGATTATCACAGGGAAAGCCTAAAGGCATGGTCGTCTTTGCACAGATGGCCCTTTTAAACCAGCAGTGATTCCTTCCACTTGCCAGTAAATAAGAGTGGAGGCACAGTTAACCAGATCTGTAGAATCACTCCTCCAGATCCTTTTTGCAGTTCTGAACCACATGGTTGGACTCCACTGTCGGCAAAAGCTGCAATGTCAAGACTGTACTACACAAACTCCTCGTGTTAGCCATGACTAAACTGATGGCTTTATGTTAAAGAAAGACATAAGGAAAAGGAAGGCTGATTAAAAATTCCAGGAAACACCTGGAAATCACCATTCTGCTTTGGCTTTATATTCCCTCACCACAGTCAGAGGCCACAGACTGGCAGGGTTCATTCTAATAGGATAGATGTAAGCTACAATTAAAGAGGAAGAAAACAACAACTTCTGCAAATATACTGAGTTTGAATGGTGATTTATTTTTTATTCTCTGCCAAAAACATTAACTACTGCTTGTTTACAGCTGCTCACCATTGTTCTGGCTAGAATAAGCCAATCTGCAGAACAGCAATTCCTTTGTGGACAAATCCTGGCCAAAACACTACTTCCTTGCTCTCAGTGCTAAGACCTATAGTGAAGCTTTATTCCAAGCACAGGCAAATGCTGAATAACCACTTCCAAACTGCAAAGAAACTCTACAGAGAGTAAAAAATATGCAGCTTTCAGCTGCTTTCATTCAATTTTCTCTGTAAGAGAGAAAACAATGTCCCTGACTGACCTGCTCATTGGGAATAATTACCATACACTTCCAAAATGTAGTCACCTGCTGGATATAATTATATTCCAGACTGCTAATTCGTATCCCACTCAAGTCCCAAATCTCTAACTTCCAAATATTTTCCATTCTGTTATGTGTTAATTACTAAGGGCATGATTAATACTGTCACAGCAGCTGTTCATAAGCATGGTTTTTACACATCACGGGCACAGAAGGTGCCAAGTCACATACCAATGCATTGACATCCTCAGTTTTGTAGATCAACATCCGTATCTCTTCTGGGTCACCACTGAAAATCGCTTGGACCAGCGGTGGCTGGAAAAATGAAACAGAAGAAACAGCATTAGAGGTTTGTTTGGTGTCTGTTTAAAAGGAGAATATTATTATTGAAGTTAAATGGTGTCCACAGATATTGTATTACCCCAGCAACAAATCACCAAGAGTCTCTCACAGGTCAGAGGTATCTAGCTGCTTGAGGATGAACTGAAACTCGCTGACAATGGCTCCATGTCCCAATGGAGACTACTGACAAGTGGAGTCCCTCAAAGGATCAGTCCTGGGACCAGTCTTGTTCAACATCTGCATCAGTGCCATGGACAGAGGCACTGAGTGCAGCCTCAGCAAGTCTGATGATGACACCAAGCTGTGTGGTGCAGCAGACATGCTGGAGAGCAGGGATCCACCCAGAGGTATCTGGACAGGCTGGAGAGGTGGGTCCATGGCAACATCATGAGGTTCAACAAGACCAAGTGCAGGGTCCTGTATCTGGGTTTTGGTAACCCCAGGCACTGTTACAGGCTGGACAGTGACTGGTTTGAGAGTATCCCTGAAGAAAAGGGCTTGAGGGTGCTGGTGGATGAGGAGCTCAATACGAGCCACCGGTGTGTACCTGCAGCACCAGAAAGCCAATCATGCATCACAGGAAGTGTGGCCAGCAGGTCAAGAGAGGCAATTCTCCCCCTCTAAACTGCTCTCATGAGACCCCACCTGGAGTATTACATCCAGTTTAGGAGCCCGTTACAAGAGCGATATGGATGTACTGGAACATGTCCAGAGAAGGGCCACGAGGATGCTCAGAGGGCTGGAGCTGCTCTGCTATGGGGACAGGCTGAGAGAGTTCGGGCTGCTCAGTCTGGAGAGGAGAAGGCTCCCAGGAGACCTTATTGTGGCCCTCCAGGATCTGAAGGGGGCTACAAGAGAGCTGGGGAGGGACTTGTTAGGGTGTTGGGTAGTGATAGGACTGGGGGAAATGGATCCAAGTTAGAGAAGGGCAGATTGAGATTGGATGTTAGGAAGAAGTTCTTTCACATGAGGGTGGTGAGACACTGGCACAGGTTGCCCAGGGAGGTGGTGGAAGCCTCATCCCTGGAAGTTTTTAAGGTCAGGCTGGATGTGGCTGTGGGCAACCTGATCTGGTGTGAGGTGTCCCTGCCCATGGTGGGGGGGGGTTGGAGCTGGATGGTCCCTTCCAGCGCTGACAGTTCTGTGATTCTGTGATATCAAGAGGACCTACAGGAAAGGTGGCAATAGTATTTTTGCATTTCTGTCTCCAAAGATTGCTCTTGGTGTCTGTGTCACAGATGTAACCTTGGGAGACACCACAGCTGACAGCAGAAAAAGTCTTCTCCGCTTGATGACAAGGAAACAACATGAACGAAACCTGATGTCCCCACCATAAGAGGGCCACAAAGGTGATCCAGGGCTGGAACAGCTCTGCTGTGAGTACAGGCTGAGGGAGCTGGGGGTGTGCAGCCTGGAGAAAGCTCTCTTGGGCACCAAGGCACATTGCTGCCCCATGCAGAACTTGCATGTAGAAGTACCTCTCCTATGAGGAGAGACTGAGGGAGTTGGGGTTGTTCAGTCTGGAGAGGAGAAGGTTCCAAGGTGACCTTATTGTGACCTTTCAGTATCTTAAGGGGGCCTACAAGAAAGCTGGGGAGGGACTTTTTAGGATGTCAGGTAGCGATAGGACTAGGGGGAATGGAGCAAAGCTAGAAATGGGTAGTTTCAGAGTGGATGTTACAAAGAAGTTCTTCACCATGAGAGCAGTGAGACCCTGGAATGGGTTTCCCAGAGAAGTGGTGGAAGCCCCATCCCTGGAAGTGTTTAAGGCCAGTCTGGATGAAGCTCTATACAGCCTGATACAGTGTGAGGTGTCCCTGACCACGGTAGGGGGTTTGGATCCTTGTGGTCCCTTCTCAACCCTGACTGATTCTATGATTCTCTGAAACCACCAGTGTGTTTGGATGTCTAATGAAGGGGGGGTGTGCACAAACAGGGACCCCTGTTAGAATGGCAACAACATGCAATTAGCCCAGATGTTCGCTTTGGCATGTAAGGGGAAAACTAATTACATCAGGCGTCGCTGCTTGCTTGCTGTTGGCAGAGCTTGATGGTCATGCCATACGTATTTAGAAACAGGACATTATGCAGATAATGAATTTCTGGGCAATTACTAAACATCTTGTATCTTTTTACTGAATAAAAATGCAAGAAGCACAGCTAATTTTAACGACCCAAGAAGCTAAATAATTATCCTATTATCTGAAGTCTGTTATTATGCTGTTATGAATCGGAATGCATAAATAAATAAATAACCAGGCATAGGGGAGGAACAATGTGCCGTGCTCCTTCCTCCAGCAATGCTGGCATCACTGCCCAGCAGTGGGAGGGAGTTCTGCCTGTGCTCAGCTGTTCCCTTGCACATCCAGAGCTTTCAGCCCTTCTACAAAGGTTTGCCCTGGATCCCCAGCAGTAAAGAGCCAAGTTGTCACCCAATCTGGCACAGCACAATCTACTGCATTGAAAGAACAAAACCTTTGCTACTGAAGACTCAGAACAAAGAGGACAAATTACAGAGGTACTGAAGAATAAATGTTAGGAAGAGCAACTGAAGGAGCTGGGGCTGTTTAGTTTGAAGAACAGGAGGCTAAGGGGAGACCTAAATGTTAGAAGAGCAACTGAAGGAGCTGGGGCTGTTTAGTTTGAAGAACAGGAGGCTAAGGGGAGACCACATTGCTCTCTACAACTACCTGAAAGGACGTTGTGGAGAGGCTGGTGCAGGTCTTAGTGATAGAACAAGAGGGAGGGGCCTCAAATTGCAACAGGGCACGTTTAGACTGGCCATTAGGAATGTTTTTCTCACAGAAAGAATGGTCAGGCAATGGAACAGGCTGCCCAGGGAGCTGGCTGAGTCACCATTCCTGGATGTATTTAAAGGTCGTTTGAATGTGGTGCTTGGAGATACGGTTTAGGGTGAACTTTGTAGAGTAGGGGCAATGGTTGGACTTGGTGATCTCAAGGGTCTTTTCCAACCCGGATGATTCTGTGACAGAAGTACAAACTAGAAGGGGTTATCTCTAGGGTCATCACAATGCACAGTGATGTATCACACAGTATCACAGTATCACCAAGGTTGGAAGAGACCTCAAAGATCATCAAATCCAACCCGTTAAGGTGTACATGGCTATTTAACATCCACTGGTGACACCCAGAAGCAGACAGTGGCCTCATTTCTATTGTCACTCCTCTGGAAGGCAACGTGTGGCCTCCCCAAGCTGACTGCCAGCTGCAGGCTGTCTCATGGTCCTGCTAGATATAAAACCCCCCACCCTTTTGGTGCCATGCAATCACCACAATATTAATAACCCTGGAATGTTGAAGCACACATGCCTACTTAATGAATCATAGAATGGTTTGAGTTAGAAGAAACCTAAAAGATCATCTAGTTCCAATGCCTGCTATGGACAGGGACACTTCCTACTAGACCAGGTTGCTCAAGGTTTCATCCAGTTTGGTTTGAAGCCTCCATAACTTCTCTGAGCAACCTGTTTCAGTGCCTCACCACCCTCATGGGGAAGAATTTCTTCCTGTTATTAGGAAGAATGCCTCCCACTTAAGCACATAAAACCACAATAGTTCTTAAAATCCAGCAGAATTTAACGATCTTGTAAACAAGTTATCTCAGAATCCTCGAGGAAGCTGGAAGAACAGAGAAAATACAGTTTCACACACACACACACCATCTTTTCACTGCAAAATTCATCACATCCAAAAGTGGAAAGCACATCTAAGCTGATGGTGTCTATTTTAAGACACATTGAGAAAGAGTCACCCTGGAATTTCATTCTTGCCACTCCTCCAATGTAAAAAAGGCTACAGGGGCTTCTTTTCTCACAGCTGTCTGTAGCCTTACATATTGCCGTGGATGTGCAAGAAAGAGAGGAAGGGAGGGAAGGCAGGGAAGGCAGGGAAGGTAGGGAGTGGAATGAAATTGCATTTCTCTGGACCTCTTCTGTGGACCTCTTTAGCATTCTTCCTTCACAGCCTACATCAGAACAGCCACAGGCTATTCTCCACCAAAACAGAGTCCAGTTTTGGGCTCCCCAATTCAAAAGAGACTGGGATCTGCTAGAGAGAATTCAACAGACAGCTACAAAGACCATTGCAGGACTTGGACGACATCTCCAAAGATCTTGGGCTGTTTAGTCCAGAGAAGAGAAGGCTGAAGAGGGATCTCATTAATGTCAATAAATACCTGAGGGGTGGGTGTCAAGATAAAGGTGCCAGACTCTTTTCAATAGTAACAGGACAAGGAACAATTAGTGTAAGCTGAAACACAGGAGGGTTCCACTTCAACATGAGGAGACACTTTTTTTCACTGTGAGGGTGACACAGCACTGGAGCAGGCTGCCCAGAGAGGTGGTGGAGTCTCCTCCTCTAGACACTTCGAAACCCTGCCTGGATGGATTAATGAGTGACCTGCCCTGAGTGATCCTGCTTTGGCAGCGTGGTTGGACTATATGACCCTTACAAGTCCCTTCCAACCCCTAACGCTCTATGATGCTAAGTTGGATGGCAGCACAGCCCAGTGCCTAGGCCACAAATCCCCACAGCTGCTGGGCTGAGACACTGAACCCAAGCACCAAGACTTCAGAGACAGGCACCAGCAGCAAGAGAAAAAAATTATCTGTTTAAAGCAGCTCCAACACTGCTACAGGTGACATGCTTTTAACAGGCAGAGGGCCAAGTGCTAGGCACTGCCAGATTAAAATTCAAAGTAAAATCCACAATAACATGAAACAGAAACATGACCCAGAGGCCTGGTTTTACAGGAAGGGCTTGACCTTTGAATTAGCAGCAGCTACTGAACACAGAAAGCAGAATATAAGTGTGTTCTTAGGCCTGAGATGTGTATGAGATCCAGTATCTGAACGGGGCTACAGGAAGGCTGGGGAGGGACTATTGACAAGGTCTTGCAATGACAAGACAAGGGGCAATGGGTTTAAACTGGCAGAGGGGAGATTTAGACTAGATGTTAGAAGTTGTTTGCAGTGAGGGTGGTGAGACACTGGCACAGGTTGCCCAGGGAGGTTGTGGAGCACAGAAGCACCCAATGTGATCAAAGATCACGTTGGGTGCTTCGGTGCTCCACAACCTCCCCAGAGGTGTTCAAGGCCAGGTTGGACGAGGCCTTGACTGACCTGTACTAGCGGGAGGTGTCCCTGCCTATGGCAGGGGGTTGGAGTTGGATGATCTTTGAGGTCCCTTTCAACCTTACCATTCTATGATTCTATGATCCTCACCTCCATTTGTGTCCGCTGTGCCGCAGCTTCTGATGCTACATCCCAGTATTCCTGAGGCCTCCCAGGCAGGGGTGCAGGCTCACACTGCTGATGAACGAGATGGCTGCCGTCTGTTTGCACGGGGCTCAGACCAACAGACTAAGGCCTCTACAGAGGCATGAAGGTGCTGAGGGGCCTGGAGCACCTCTGATGACGAAAGGCTGAGAGACCTGGGGCTGTTGAGCCCAGAGAAGATCAGCCTGAGAGGGGATCTGGTCAATGCTCAGCACAAGCTAAAGGGTGGGGGCAAGAAGATGGGGCCAGACTCTCTTCAATGGTGCCCAGTCACAGGACAAAGGGCACAAATTAGAACTCAGAAGGTTCCACCCGCCCATGAGGAACAATTTCTTTACTGAGGGTGCCAAAGCCCTGAACCAGGATGCCCAGAAAGGTCGTGGAGTCTCCTTCTCTGGAGAGATTCCAAACCCACTTGGGCACTGCAATTCTGGACAACCTGCTGTGGGGGACCCTGCTTTTAGTAGGGATGTTTGGACTGGATAGTCCCCAGAATCATAGAATCAATCAGGTTGGAAGAGACCTCCAAGGTCATTCAGTCCAACCTATCATGCAGTCCTATCCAATCAACTAGAACATGGCACTAAGTGACTCCTCCTGTCTTTTCTTGAACATCTCCAGGGATGGCAACTCCGCCACCTCCCTGGGCAGCACATTCCAATGGCAAATCACTCTGTGTGTGAAGAAGGTCCCTTCCAACTCCCACCATGCTGGGATTCTGGGACCCAGTCCTTTTTTCCATGAAATTTACTAGTCAAAAATTAAATACAATAGAATCTATCACTACTAATTGTAACAGCACAAGACGGAGATAACAGAGAATGATCAAAGTCTGTGAACTCAAAAGAACAGCTAAAACCAGTACAGGTTAATAACTATCTTAAGTTGCTGCTGTGCAGCCTTCTCCAACTGGCCATTTTTCTCATATTATTTCACAATATTACTTCATTTTTCTAAGGTTTAGGTTTTGAAGTGAGAAATACATTCTCATGAATGATTTACTACCTTTCAAGACACACTCCTGTGCAAGACTCACACTCATGTCTAATGCCCTGGTTAGGAAGAGTCTGCCAGGGGTTTGCTGCAGCATCGTCGCTGCAGTTTGAGGTCAGAGCTGAGGATGTGCAGTCACATCCATCAACACGATGGAAGACACATTGCCCCATTCAGCAGCCAATGGTGATGAAACAGAGTTCATGTACATGTTGATGAGAGATATCCAATAACCTCAACAGATTATTTGCTTTAGTGATAACCATGAACAGTGATAACCTGAACAGATTATTTGCTGTAGTGATAATCATGTGTATTGGCTAGAGTTTAGCTTCTCAGGGGAAACCAATACAGTAATAATAGGATGTCTTCCCCCCTTCCCCCCCCCACCCTGTTCTTGGATAGGAGGAGAGAAAAGAGAAGACAGAAGCAGTAAAGCCACCCACAGAACAGTCTGGCCATGATTTGGAAGGTAAAAGAAAACTTTAACAATAAATAAAAGGTATTTAAAATAGAGGAGTTACAAATAGGTATAGGGGAGGGATAAGAAGGTACAAAAATATATATGTACAACTGGATTGGATGGCAGGGGTCCGAAGAAATGTCCACCGCGTGGTAGAGGCTAGCCACGAGGTGGGAGAGAGAGAAACAGGAAATTCCACTGTTTATATAGGGAGGTCCAGACAGGAAGTGGGAGTGGGCTAAACACTACACGTGGGGTCCAGCAGATGTGGGGTCAAGTTCCGACCACTCCCCCAACCCAGGAGGGTTAACCCTTTACACCATGCTCACGCATGAAAGATTTCAACTTTAAATCTTTTTTTCTAATCCCTGAAGAGCAGATAATACAACTAAATTATCAAAGGATACAGTATGAGTTTGGATGTGACAGCATCATTAGCACATTACTTCATTACCAGAAGTATTTGGCTTTAAAATTCTCCAAATGCAGAAGATGTGAAACACTCAGAATGAAGAGAGGGGAGAAAGAAAGAACAAACACACAAAGAGAAAGCACAAAGCTTTTCCCCCTGCAGAAAAGGACTTGGAGGTGCTGGTGGGCAAGAAGTTGGACATGAGCCAGCAATGGGCACTTGCTGCCCAGAAGGCCAATGGCATCCTGGGTTGCATCAAAAGCAGCACAGTCAGCAGATGGTGAGATGATTCTGCCACTGCTCTGCTACAGTTGAGACCTCACCTGCAGTACTGCACCCAGCTCTGGAGCCCTCAATACAGGAAGGGCATGGACCTGCTGGAGGGGGTCCAGAGGAGAACCACAAAGATGATCAGGAGGCTGGAATGACTCTGCTATGAGAACGGGCTGAGGGAGCCGAGGGAGCTTGCTCAGCCTGAAGAGAAGGCCCCAGAGAGACCTAATAGTAGGTCTTCCAGTATCTGAAGTGGGCTACAAGAAAGCTGCAGAGAGACTGCAGAGGGACATTTCCAAATGCCGGCAGTGATAGGACAAGGGACAATGGTTTGAAATTAGAGAAGAGCAGATTTAGATTGGATGTTAGGAACAAGTTCTGCACCATGAGGGTGGTGGTACACTGGAAGAGGTTGCCCAGGGAGGCAGCTGAGGCCCCATCTCTGGAAATACTCAACATGAGGCTCAACAAGGCTCTGAGCAACCTGATCTAGTGGAGGATGTCCCTGACGATTGCAAAGGGTTTGTACTAGATGACCTTTGGAGGTCCCTTCCAACCCAAACAATTTTATGATTCTATGTCTGTTATTAGAATGAAGCAAAGGTGCAGCACTTGGAATGATGAACAGCTGGTTCCTCAGCACTCAGGAGTTTCCACTTCATTAAAGAGAGTTTCAAGTTGGAAGTGTTCACATTTTTTTCCCTGAAAATGCACACCAACAGCTAACAGAAACCTTTCCATGTTACTTTTTCTGCAAAATTATTATCAGTAGGTTCTTTATTTTCTTCTGTAATAAGCACAGTAGTGAAAGTAAAGTTTTATCTGCAGACATTTTCCAATTGCTTCAATCCACCAGGTAAAATTACTGTTGAGCTGAAGGCACAATGATTATTTTAGCTTAAACCCAGCTGAATAATGTACTGTGGCTCAGCTGGCATCCATGAAGCAGATAAGCCACATTGGCAGAAAATATCCAGCACTAGGAAATTCTCCTCCATAGAGCTGTCAGCACAGAGGAAAGCCAAGACCTTGCCAAGTGGCACTGGTAGGTCTCTGAACCACAGATGAAGTATGTCAGTGGAATGTCTCAAGGATGTCTGAAGTGGGTACTGAAGATCCTAGCAAAGCAGTTAGTATCTCCATTGAGTAACTGTGACATGCATTAAAAACCTTGTCATGGTTGTCATGTCCTTACTCACTAACAAGGATTTACTTAGCCAGACTTTGACTGGAAGCAGACTGGGAAAGTATGATCAATTCCCATGCCAATTTGATATCCCATACTGGCAGCTGCTCTTGTGAGTGAACAGAAGTTGTCTATCGATCCTTTTCTTGTTCTAATTGCATTACATCAAGCTGCTGGACTAAACACTTGGACATGTCCATGTAATTGTTTAACTAGCAAGACAACGCAGCAAGACGCACATAATCATTTCAGAGAAGTATTGATTTTGTCAGTGCTTTGTCAAACACCTCTTGTTTTCTGCAGGTACTCCCATTAATCACCATCACAGGGCTGTCCACGGTGCCACATCACTGCCTCCATTTGCTGCCCCTGGTCAGTGACACCACAGAGGCTACTCCACTTCCAGATTTTCATTTAGGACTTTCTCCCTGTGAGCATACAACACATGAATGTTCAAAATTATCTTTTAACCTACAACTCTTTGAGTGAGGAATCATTAACTCTCAAACTCTAGAGCACCATTCCCTGGTGCTTAGCATTTATGCATCTCTCTGGACTTATACAAGCCTCACAGTCTGTTTCACCTGCATCAGAGATTTGTCTTTCACTGTATAAAATGGGTAAATACAAAGACAAGTTCACTCTAGATTTGTTAGTATTTCAGAGACTGTGTTTCAAGTTATTGAAATTTCTATACACTGGTGTCTCGCAGCAAAGCATTTTCATGGAGCTGGTATTTGAAGAACAACCTTGGATGGTTGCTAAGAGGTGTTTCAGAGCAACTGCAGATCTTTACTGAGCAACTCCTATGGAATACTTGTCCAAGCTAGTAAAAGGTCAGTGGAGACAACCAAATCTCTCAGCATATCCTCTGGAACTGCTGTGGCAAACTGACATCATCATCAAGTGAGCAAATGGACATACCTAAGACATTTGTGCTGACCAGATCAATAAATACCCTGGGCACTGCAGTATTTCAAACATGGCAAGAAAAGGTGTTCAAATAATTTAACTCTGTCTTCTTAGGTCCTTCCAGTTTTTACAGACTGGCCCAACCATAAGACCTGCACATAACCCACTGAAGAAAGTGCATATGCCTACACATTGCTGCTTATCTCCGTTTCCTCTGCTCTGTTTCCACACTCGAGGATCAAACAACTTACAAAACACAGAGGCATTCAACAAAACACAAACCAATACTCCTTAAAGTAACAAAAACTACACAGGAGTCTCTTACACACTTCCAGAGATCTTCATGTTGTTTTTAAGCTGCCGTTTAAAGGACACATAAGAACTTTGTGTGTGCTGACACTTTCCTCAGACCAAAGAATTTACAACTCGATGACACATTGTCCTCTAAGTTGCCCAGAGGGATATGATGGGAATTTCTCTTTCATCCAGACCTAACAAAACAGCTTTCTGCAGCTTGAAGATGGAAAAATCACATCATCAGTTTTAGGTGAACAAGCATATTTTTCCAAAGTTACAAGTTCTCTTTCATTCCAGCTACTGTGTAGGGGAAAAATGTAGGACCATTGGCAAAGGACTGAAGTCATAGCAATGAAGATGCTCAAAGCAAGATGGTTTTATGACAAGCTGACAAACATCTCCTATCAAGGCTCTTGCTGTGAACATTGTTACACTATGTTTGGAAAAGGACATGAACTGCTCAGAGCACAGGTCTATGCTGAAAAGAGAGCAGGGCTGCTGATAACATGCCCTACATCACCTTTTCAATGGGTTTGCCTCCATACCAGTAAGGTCTTTGCAATGGCAAACTGGTCTTGCGACTGGAAACCCAAAGCTGGACCCTCAGTGGCTTCTGGTTTTTTGCTCCCAGACAGCAGGACCACCAATGGCCTTTGCTTACACCCAATGCAAAATTCTGCATCTCCATGGAGCAGGCAGCAGATCTAATTCTATAATTAAACATAATCACAATTAATCCTTATATTAAGTGACATGCAGAATCTACTCCAGTTCACTTTACTGTTTGTGAAGTAACAAGAAGCAGCCTGTTCACCCTGTCTCTCCACGCCCTCCCATTGTAGTCCTCTCTGTCCTCAGTCCCGCTCCTTCCTCTATTTGCCTTCTCCTAGAGATTTCAACCTCTGCCTCCCTCTCTGCTGCCCCATTTCCGTGCAGCTGAAGCAGGGGAGCTGTAGTTCTTAGATTTGAACACCTTTCTTAGTTCTTAGGCTTGAACACCTTTAGCTGCAAAGACACACCATGAAACACACACCTTTCAAGTGAGAAAGAAAAAAAACAAGCAAAAAGAAAAGTGTTTGTAAAAAGGCATTCTAACAGATTGAGGAAGCTGAAACTTGAACACAACATTTATTTAGTCGAGTTTTTGTGATACTTAAAAAGGGAAACAGCCAGGACTGACTCTGTCTGCACAGTGCTGGTATTTCTGTCTGCACCATTTCTGATACGCCGTTCCGGGCAGTGCAAAACAAGCCTCTCGGCAGAGCTATTTCTGGCTGTTAGCTTGGCTCCAGATTTTGGCTGCCTCCCATTTGTCACTACAAAGCCTATCAACCTCCCCAAGAATTGCTTATGTTTCCAGGTGAAGGGAAGGTTACATCCTGTCATTTCTGGAATCTTGAAATTCCTCCACACACCAAAGGCGCTGCGAGTAGCCAATGTTTTGTTAAACTTACCGGTTAAAGGCAGTGAAATAACTCACAGCAAGTTAAATTTAGATCACTTCTAGAAAGGAAAAGAGCTAAGCACGTTTAATTCAGCTTGCCCAGTGTCCTTTCCCTCATTCTCATTACTAGAAGCTGCCTCTGGTCTCAATTTACATGGCGGGGTTTAGGTTTGCTTTCAGCATTTCAGTGTCTGTAGAGCCTATCAAGAAAATCAGTTAATAAATATTGTCTTCAAGGCACATTAATCAAGCAGAGACAAAGACACAGCATGCTGCACACCACTTAAAATAAGAAAGCATTTTTTGGAAGGAGATAAAAATAAACATTTGTTACATTCACCAGCATTTGGTACCCATTTTAGGGGAGAAAAAGTCTGTCACACACAACATAATAAGGTCTGTTGGCACATCTACAAAGACTGAGGATAATCAATCTAATGGTATCCTGAACTTTTCTTGTCTTCTTCAATTGGTTTGCTGAAAAGTTTCTTGGGCTTTTATGTCAATACAAAGCTTGTGCTGCCTAATATCCCACAAGAGACATATCAACCACACCACTAAATAACAGCCATGGGATTATAATGGCACAACTGAAAACAGGATTCAGTCCATTTTATACATTCCCAACAGTGAGGGCTGCATTGCTAATCCACTGGAGTACTTCTTGTCACATCCATATTTCGACTCACAGGGCGTTTCCCTTTTCTTTTCTTTTCTTTTTTTTTTTCCCTTTTTTTTTTTCTTTTATTTCTCTCCCCCATAATCCATCCATCATTGAAGGCAGGAGGATAGAAGAAGGCCTGGCACCAAGGCAGTGTTGCTGTACAAGAGCAGCACAGAGAGTAAAAACCTCCGGGGTCATAAATTCCAGCCGGTGTAAATCAGTTGAAGTGAACTCCCAAGTGAGAGGCACGTTACACCATGTGTCAGCATAGCCTTGTGCTTTCTCTTCATCAGAAGCATGGCTGAGAGGTGGCCAGGCAGCAGGAGTTTATGAACCTCAAGAGAAATAACACAGCCAGCATCAGGGTAGAGCAACAGCAATCTCAGACAGGTCTGCTCCTCACTACACATTTAAGAAAGCAGCTGGGGAGAAGCGTACTTGAAAAACATAACACTGCTGAAAGCTTTGTTTCCTTGCTTGTCCTCCAAGACATTCCAAGCACACCAGCAATATATTTTTTTAACCAAATGCAAAGGAGTTGAATTCCACAGGGAAAACAAAACAAACAAACAAGAAAACCCACCCAAAACACCACCAAAAAACACTACTAAAACTAATTCTGTGTGCTGTAGGAGATGCTCTGGGGAACAAATGGGTTCATGCTGGCCACCACTGGTCCACCTAAACTGACCCATCTCTTTGTTCAGTGGCCCTACATCCTCTGGAGTCTGCTGACACCCTGCCTGCCCCCAGCTCTGCGAGCAGCAGTGGCACCAAGTAGGGGAGTAAAAAAAACAAAAACCCGAACCCACAAAACCAAAACACCACGA
>VWYK01113179.1:30832-58521 GCA_013399775.1 Semnornis frantzii | reverse complement strand
AAAAAAAAAAAAAAAAAAAGCAGGGAAACGGAAATGTTGCAAATTTATCTTTCTTCAGTTGCTCTCTTATAAAATAAAAATCACTCTAATGAAAAAATCCTTTCAGTATTAGAAAATTAATTCTGATTTAGAGAACCATAACGTGGCATCTGATCCTGAGAGATTTTGCTGGGCAGGACCAGAACTTCCCCTGGTTAACGGGGTCTGGTTTATGTTAACATGCACACACAGAAGGCAGCTATGGACCAGAGAATGCCCTAATAAATTTGCAGATGCTTCTGATCTACAAGGATGTTGGAAGGCAGGGTCAGAATTTGCAACCATCTCAACAAATTATATAGATGACTGAGTTGGAGGAAGATGAGGACACTGCTTAGCATAGAAGAGGAACACAGCATGCCTGGCAGTGAGAAGTCCAGAACTCGTACTTGGCAGTTCTGCACAAAAAAGAATTTGGGACTGCAGTTTACTAACTTAACAGAACTAAATAACGTTACGAAAGAGGAAAAGACCTTAAAATAGGAACAGAGCTTGAAAAAGGCACCAGGGTGCTTCCACACCCTTCAATGCTGCTTAGGCTGTGGCTGGAGTGAGACATTTAGTTTGAGGCACCAGGTGACCTGAAGGTCAGAACAGAGCTGTAAAACACAATTTAAGGGGGGAAAAAATCTAAACAGATCAGAGCTCTTCAGCCTACACAGAAGGAAATTTAAAGGGAACACAAGAACAGTTTGTAATAAAGGTTGGCCCAAAAAGAAATCATCTCTTTTTTGCATCTGGGCCTTACAGAGCTGCATGCAAACAGGATGCTTTTCTGCTCCATTAAAGACAATGCAAGCCAGAACACTGGTACCAGTTTGGTATCGTTTCAAAAACAAACTAGTTCACTAATCACTGAAAGTCACAGAACATTAGGGGTTGGAAGGGACCTTGAAAGATCATTGAGTCCAACCCTCCTGTCAGAGTAGGATCACCTAGAAGTATGTCCTCCAGGAATGCATCTGGGCAAGTTTTGAATGTCTCCAGAGAAGAAGACTCCACAACCACTCTAGGTAGCTTGTTCCAGAGCTCTGTCACCCTCACAGTGAAAGAAGTTTTTCCTTATGTTCACATGGAACCTTCTCTGCTCTGGCTTGCAGCCACTGTCCCTTGTCTTATCATTGGGCATCTCTGAACAAAGCCTGGTTCCATCCTCCTGACACTGTCCTTCTCAGCTTTATAAACGTGAATGAGGTCACCCCTCAGCCTCCTCTTCTCCAAACTAAAGAGCCTCAGTTCCCTCAGCCTTTCCTCACAAGGGAGATGTGCCACTGCCCTCAGCATCTTTGTGGCTCTGCACTGGACACTTTCAAGTCAAAGGGATTCTTTACAGCAAGCTTCAGTAATCAAGGAACTGAACACAGGCCTGAAGAAAATTCACACCATGCTTATATAAATACAAAGCTTAAAGCAGGAACAGAAAGCTACAGTAGGTTGTACTTCCAGCAAAAAGCAGAGACTGTGCCACTTCCAGCATTTCAGCTGGGTATGACAGTGTGAGAGGGACAATTACTTTAAATAACGTGGCACATGGTGCTAGAGAAATTTCTGCAGCAATCAATAAAAACGGATCTATTTCCAAAAGCTGAAGGCAAGTCTCATGCCTTTGGGTAGAGACACAGTAATGCACAGCACAATCCCAGCAGAACCTCCAGACCCAGTTTCATTCACGCCTCAGAAAGTAACGACAGGTCTGCTTTTCTTCACATGAGTTTCTGTTAAGGACAGACATTTTGCAGTCACAACTTCACCTCTTCCTGAATTCCATCTTCCTCTTAGCAGAGATCTGCAACACTTTGAAAGTCCTGCTGTCATGGATGTCTAAACCAAACCCCAGACAACTCTGGGGTCATTAAAGTGACATAAGGGAGGGACAAGTCACTTTAGGGAGCAAAATCCAAAATATCTGACTTGCTTGATCTTCCTTTGGTATTACAGGTGGGTCTTGATCAACAGCAAGTAACTTCCCCTTGCATTGCACATCAAAACTGCCCCACCACCTGTCTCCTAAGCACTTCAACTGCTCTGGTGAACTGGTGCCAGCTCCAGAAAGAATCAGAAATTTTCCCATGTTATTTTCTCACACATAGCCACACTCAAACATACTTTGAGAGACACTCAACATTAATGTTTGGGTTTGCTGACTTCCTTTGGAGAGTCACGGAGCTCATAGCGCCCTTGACGAGCATCACTGTCAGTTGTTGCTGCTTTCATACAATAGTAAAAATCCTTTGCAGATTTTAGGCCCTGTATTCTCTTCCTCCATAGCTAATACAAAATTCAGATTGAAAATGTTTAACCACTGAGGCTGATGACAGTATGATTTCCATTAATAGCAGAGGAACTATGTGTGAACACGCAGATCGGCCCCGAACAGCATTTCAGCTCTCTTTGCATTAGGTATGCTGCAGTTGGCATGGAGCTCTGCTCAACAATCAAAGCAGATGTTTTACCTCTATTTTGAATCTGGAAGAGATTAGCAAAGTTAGCTTGATTCAACATATCCTGACGATATCCTCACATTCATTGTCAACCAAATGATTTAAGCTGACAGGAAAAGAAAAAGGAAAAAGAAGGAGATAAAAGCTCGAGCTTTGTTGATGAATGTGATGTCAGGTAGCCAAGCCAAAGAATCTAAATGGAAAGTTAAAAAGGTCTCAAAATGGATTTCAGTTCAGACACCAGATCACAACCTCTCAAGTGTGATGCATCTCACTGGGACAAATCCAGCAGCTTCACAATGACTTTGTACAGACCCAGTTCAAACCAAAAGAGGACCTTGAGAGCTGTAATGAGCTACTGCACCTTTTCTTTCCACAAGCTACCCTCAGAAATTATGAACACCTTTGTCCAGACACCCTCTGGAAGGGCTGCGAGATGTGTCTGAGACTAGTGTCACAGTTAACAGTCAGTGTGCACTTTCCCTTCAGCACATGAAGTCCCATACAGAATCACAGAATTGCCTAGGCTGGAAAAAGTCCTTTAAGGTCATCAAGTCCCATCATTAGTCTAATGCTGACAAGTAAAAGCATATAACTAAGCACTACAGTTACATGACTCTTAAAAACCTCCAGAGACAGGGACTCCACCACCTCCCTGGGGAACCCATTCCAATGCCTGATAACCCTTTCAGTGAAGAAAATCTTCCTCATATCCAACCTAACCTTCCCTTGGCACAACCTGAGGCCATATACATTGAATACATGGCCCTGTCTGAGCAAAGTCAGTCCTTAAAAGAGAAGCATCAGCCAGAAGCGTAAGCATATGTGTTCTCCTCAGCAAGGAAGCTCCTCCTACTTCTCAACAAGCTTCCTGCCACAGTCGTCATCTCTTTCTGTAACCCTGAGAAGGGAGGCAAGAAAAAAGCTCAGCACCCCACCTCCCTGCACAGCTAACTTGTGTACATGAAGCTCTCTCCTCACCATCACTTCCAGCTCCTGACATACAAATCAAGGGGTAAGGTTTGCAGTCAGACACGGCCCAGCTACAGCAGAGAACTTCTTGCTGTCTGTATCACATCTAGGTAGGCTGATCCCCTCTAGCCTGGGATAATCATTACCCATTTGGAGTTTTCTTTTCTGAAGGCTTGGTGTGGTGGTGCTCAGCTACTCAGCAACCATCCCACTAAAGTCAAGACGAGCCCCACTCATTTCTGAATGAGCCTCGTAAAAGCCTCCTTGCAACAGAGGAGGGCAAAGAATCATCAAGTGAACTAAAGGAAGCACAAGACAGGGAACGAGTGCACTGCAGATACCTTCTGCACCACAGTGCTCGGGCAAGCCATAAAGAAGAATATAGAGTCGGCTCTTACTAAGTCCTTTTAAACCCCAACCTCAGGTGCCATTTGTAATCCAACCCCATTTTTATTTCGCTAGAGAGCCCACAGCTTATTAAAGCTGAAAGTTAATTAGACTTGCATAGCCTAACACTTCTTATTTATGTTTTTTTGTGAACCATTCCACTTCAAAAGCAAAAAATTTCCTATTGTGTGCTGTTCTGTTATTGTAGTGGTTTGAGCTAATTGGAATATTTTAATAGAGAAAATTATACTATAGGCTGTGAAGGAAAACAATGGTGATGTCTACTTCACTCATAGGCTTGCTGAGATGTTTAGGAATAAGAACCCAAAACAAAAAGATAAGAGAGTGTCTTGAGCTGGCAGTCGGTGTCACAGGGCACAGCGTCTCGGGCGATCTAGCTCTGGCTTCTCCTCTCTGCTGAATAACTTCACTAACCACTTTTCTTCTAATCCCCCCTCCGGCCGATCCTCCAAATTCTCCTTGCGCGTAAGGCAAACCTTGGGCTGAGGTGTAGGGGTGGGGAGAAGGTGGAAGGGCGGTTGGGAGCCCCTCCTGGGGTCTCTGATTTCTGGGAGGGGTGTTGTGTTTCTGTATTACCTTTAACCATGAGTCTGATGCCAAAAGGAAATCTCATAAAAAGGAGTACTTTAAAGCTTGACAAAACGTAATTAAGTTGTTGTTTACTGGGTTTTGGGATTTGTTTATTTTTAACAGAGGGTTTATAAGAAAGCAACATATCTCTAAGGGTCTGAGCACTACAGATCATGAGCTTCTCTCTAGTTCTTTTGTCAATACTCCTGCATTTGTCTTGTTGAATTTAGCCCAGTCAATATATGACGCCTTGACACAAAACAGAGAGCAACCCACCACCGCTTCAGCCAATGCGCATCCCTGCTTGTTGTCAAGGCAGTGCCAACATGCTTTACACTCATTTTTGTCTCCACTCTTAAGCTGGGTGCTATTCTCAACCCTTCTCTAATGACAAGAGCTGGTGTCAATTTGATCAGCTACTTACCCAAATCAGAGCTGAATTACAGAAACCTAGCAAACAATAAAATCGAAATACACCAGAGGATTTTCCAACCCAGAATGACTTCTTCATTCTTTCACAATTCCTTGGCCACACCACTGTGGATGCCTGTGGTATCTGAACATCTCCTTTTAGTACGGAGCTCTTCAAGTCCTTCTACCCATGGGAGAAGAGGATGTTTGAGGAAGAGCACAGGGAACACATCTGCACTGCCAGGTGCCTTCTCTGAAAAGATCTGAGATCCTGCTATAGGAGATGGACCCCCAGCATAAACTCAACAAGAAGTACCTGTCAATCCCATAGCTTTCCTTCTAAATTCCATGTAAATGCCAAATCAGAGTCTGTGGAACTGAATGAGTAATCCTAGACATTAATTTTCAAAGTTCTTCACAAGAGATTCAAGTACTAGAGACTAGTGAGATCTAAGAGCATCTAAGCCGGGAGCTAAGACTCTTTACTTAGAATCACAGAATTGTTTTAGTTGCAAAAGACCTTTAATATCACCAACTCTAACCCTTATCTAACTCTACCAAGTCTGGTGCTCAACTCTCCTTGAAGGAACTGGTTCAGTAAACCACTGTCCTGTTTTGTTGTCAGGTTTGTCCACTCTCAGGCCACCCTGTTGCTCTGATCTGTTAAACAAAGGAACTCTCTCTGCATCTCACAGCCTCTTCCTCTTAGTCCTCATGAGGCTCTCACTTGCTTTTTACAGTGATGATTCAAGACCTGTATGACTCCTCCTCTGATGTCTCCTTTACCTTGGTACATGCAGCTCACCACTCGCTACCTGCCCACCACTTCAGAAGAGTATGTAGGAAAACACTGGCCTGCAGTGTTTACAATTTTCAGTACAGAACAAAGTGCATTTGAGGGCCACCTAACACTGCCTGCATTTAAGTTGATGGCAAAAATACTGAAAGTACACCAAGAGACTGAGAGCAATCCTCAGTGCCTTCAAAATCCTCAATACAAGAAGCTGCATGATCTCTTTGAGAGATGGGATGGGTTTCAGAGGGGTGGGAAAGGTTGGGCCATCTCCACTATCTTAATTTAACATGACTGCAAGGGCTGAAAAAAAAAACAAACAAAAAAACCCCTAACCCAACACCAAAAATCCCCACATATAAAAAGGAAAAAGAGAAGTAGGTTGGGCTGTTCCCAAAAGTCTGCTGAGCTGCTTTCACTGAGAGTTTTGCACAGGGAAGCACATTTCATGTAGGTTCCAGATCCCCTTCTCCTCTGGGGTAAGTTGAGTAGGACAAAATTTTTTCTACGCTGTCTGCAGGGTTCCATCAACCAACTGAAACTGCAGTGCAAATGGGACTTATCATAGAATCATATAATGGTAAGGTTGGAAGGGACCTCAAGGATCATCTAGTTCCTCCTGCCAGAGGAAGGGACACCTCCCACTAGTACAGGTCACTCAAGGCCTCATCCAACCTGGCCTTCAACACCTCCAGGGAGGGAGCAGCCACAACCTCCCTGGGCAACCTGTGTCAGTGTCTTACCATCCTCACTGCAAAGAACTTTCTCCTAACATCCAGTCTAAATCTCCTCTCTGACAGTTTAAACCTATTGCTCCTTGTCCTGTTATTGCAAGTCCTTGTAAATAATCCCCCCTCAGCCTTCCTGTAGGCCCCCTTCAGACACTGGAAGGCTACTCTAAGGTCTCCTCAAAGCCTTCTCTAGGCTGAAGAGCCCCAGCTCCTGTAGCCTGTCCTCATAGGAGAGCTTCTCCAGCCCTCTGATCATCTTTATGGCCCTCCTCTGGACCCACTCCAACAGTTCCATGTCCTTCCTGTGCTGGGGGACTTGCCCAAATGGAATTCAGTGCCTATATGTTCAGTTCAAATGATGGTTGGCAGAAAGCTTTAAGCCATGGGAACATGGTGATGTTAGCAAAATGATGGATGGACCCTCACTGTGATGTCTCCATCCCAGTGAGACACACAGATTATTTCAGGTTGTACAAACACAGGCAGAATCTTGAGGCAGTAACTGGAGAAAGGTGAAGGAAAAGTCTTCCCAATGAGGACAAGCCACCCACAGCAGTCTACCCTGCTGTTTTGGCATAGACTTCAGATCTGACTGGACCAAACTGAGACTGCACTGATTCTGCTCCTCCAGACCTCAACAGAAAGGAGTCGCGCCGTTAAATGCTTTGGCTAAAACTACGTGCAACTTGCAAGCTGGGAGGTCTTGTAACACTCCAGAGGTGAAATCCACACAGCGGAAAGCAAGAGAGTGAAACACAGGAAATCTCTCATGTCTTTCCATCCCACAGCAGTATGGACGCCATGGGAGTAGGTTGTATGTTTCTGATGTTTCTACCTCTAGTTCCCCTGTTCTCTGAAACGGTTTGGGTCCTGGAAGCACTCTTAAGTATTTCTCATTTGAATTTTATTTCTATCTCTATGGGAGGATAAAAGAAAACACTCAGCTGCAAGTCATGTTAAATATTTGAACAGATTCTGCACATCAAGAACAAGGCATTTCTAATCTAGGTCATTTTATGGAGATGTTATAGTGTCACAGTGCTAAATTTCTACTCTCCTAGACAGAGCTGCCACTAGCTAACTTGTTATGCTGACACAGGTTCTGAGAAAAGCCTCCGGAAATACTTTAGGTTGGTTTATGTGAAATAAAAAAAAAAAAGACAAATCACCTTTCTAAATGGCTGCACCCAATCCCACCAGCCCTCTCTGTTTCAGATAACAGAGTTACCAAACAAGACAGCTTGCAGGAAGCAGCCACTGATAGCATGCTCACTTCCTTGCAGTTTCTCACTGACAGGCTCTCTGATGCCAGCTTTCATTCAGCTTGCTGGATTAAGAGAGCAGAAGTTGGCCACAACACACTCCCAGTTTATCCTCTAGGTTAGATGCTCCTAGTCTGCCTCCAGCCACACTCAACTTGAGCTGGGTATGTGCAGTTACCTTCATTCCAAGCTGACATACGCCTTTCTGTGCAAATCCTATACCTTTCCATCTTCGCAACCTGCTACGTTTTTCTTCTTGACCAAGTTTAGCTCCTTTCTTTTTCTCTTCTGACAATTAACATCAAAACAATCCGTCCTGTTCAGCTTCCCAAGGGATAAGACAGCACAGCAGAGGAAGAATCCAGAGCAGTTGTGACTTTGCAGGGTAGAATCCTGATTACTGAAGACCTATTAGTGACAAATATTGGAAAGCAAAGAGGAATAAACACTGTGTTCTTCCTCATTTGCCACAAGCATGACAGCTTGTAACTATTCAAACATACAAGCTATCTGACTACCACTATCCACGTCCTCTGCAGATTCCCTCCTGGTTGTAATCTCAGAGATACAAATTCCACTTTCCCAGAGCAATGTCACTTGAAAAAGATTCATCCTTTGTATACAATCCAGCAGAAGTACTGGATAAATAAAAGGTGGATGAGGCACTCACTGTTTGTTTTAATTACATATGAAGAATTACACTGGCTTTTAAAAAAAAGCACATGAATAGAATAGCCAAATTTAGGACTCCCACTGAAAAACAGGTCCTGCAGTGTAGAATGCAAGGAAGTAGCAAACTCAGCTCAGACCCGTCTTGCTAATTAAATGTGTTCTTGCTAATCATCAGTGTTACAAGTGCCAGCAGCACCAGTGTGCCATGACTCAGGGCAAACAGTGAACTGCTGTCTTGCTCTTATCATGAAACATGACCCAGTTTTCATGCCTTCATACCTCGTCACATACCTTGGCTTAAAAAACAACATTACCTGGCTTGTCATGAAGGTGAAGCAGCTTTCCCAGCAAAAGTACAATTCATGGTGCTGGCCCCACAAGCTTTCACTGAAAATTTCAAAACAGCAGGAGCATGTAAAGGAGATTAAGAAATGTATATATTAAAGATCGCACAGTTTTAAAACATTGTACACTTGGACTGGTCACCAAAAGCTCTGCCCAGCAGGAGACTGGCTTAGTGTCATTGCACTGCTGTTGCAATGACACTGAAAGTCACGTCAAGCAGCAGGTAACTCTCTGAGACAGGATTCACTGGTTAAGTCTCTTTGCAGGAAAAGAAGGGTTAATTAATCTCTTTAAAGAGCTATAATTGTTCTGACAGGAAAGTCAGTTGTGTCTTCGTGATTCGGTGACAGCGAGGGCCAAGAAGTCTGTGGAGGGCAGATACAGACAGCCTGAAAAGCAAATCCCAGCCCAGTCCCACTGCCTTCCTCCTAACCAAGCACCACGTTTGTCTGTCTGAAGTTATCTGAGGGATCCAGCCTGAACTCTCTTTGTCAATCTACTCTATATAAAATAAAATGTTTTACTGGTTTTTTTGCTTGCTCTGATTTTTTTAACTCTGTCCAGGAAACCTGAAGTTGTGCCATACTCAGCCCTCCTGCACCAGTGCTGCTGGAGTCCCAAAGACAGGTGGTTTTCTCATCTTCCAAAGACCAAGCTATAACACAATGACAGCAAGTGGATTATAAATAAGACCTTCAGAAATTATCCAGCCCTGCAGCTGATGTATGCAGTTTGTGTTGTAGATCTAGCTGAATAAAGCATTAAAATGTAGTACCTGATGAGTTTTACAATACTTTCTTCCCTGCATGTACATTTAATTTCATTTCTCAGTTCAGCTTCAAGTCAGGAGTTCAATATTTAGTTCCTATATTTAGTTACATTTTCTTTTCATCATGGCCTTTTCCAGATAAATGTTTAATCAGGATGTTCACTATAATATAAAAGTTACTAGAGTGGGAAGAATGAAGTAATAATGTTCTCATCCTTACATGTAACTTCGTATGTTAAATTCTAGAAGGTTGATTAGAAAAGGGCAACTATGTCACTGAACGAAGAACCTGTTAATAAGCCCTCAAGAAGGAAATAAGCTAAGTAGCAGTCAAAACTAACCACCAGCACATGAAAACTTCATAGCTTCAGGGAATATTAGGGCTGCAGCCATGCTTCAATAAGATGCAGCTACAGCAAAACACAAATTTAAGCTCTGTGCATCCCAGTTTCACTCATGTGAGTGAAAACAATTTTATCAGCAAAAACATAGCACAGATTTATCTCTCTAAACAGTGTGCCAGGTTTGGAGGCAGAACCAGTGGCCCACAAAATAGCATTATCACAACCATCTCCTCACCTATCACCTGTCCACCAGGTCAGAAATGAGAAGTCGAGTCTTTATTGGTCCAATAAAACAAACCTGTACATCTTGATGCAACCTCCTGATGACCCCAAAGCCTATTTCCCATGAGAGCAAGGAAGGGCTAATGCCTATTTCTGACAGTGTTTATGTGCAGCATGAGGAATAAGGGTTGATGTCATCACTTGCCACTCATCTTTTACATTGTCTTTGCCCACAGTGAATCACTTTATTTTCCATGATTACTCCAAATAAACCTTGCTATGGACAAAACATTTCAGTTAGCAGAAAACAGGCAAAGTTCCTGTGAAACCCATTGCATAAACCCTCTCTGTATTTCACAGAATCATAGAATAGTAAGGTTGGAAGGGACCTCAAGGATCACCTAGTTCCAACCCCCTGCCAGAGGAAGGGACACCTCCCACCAGTACAGGTTACTCAAGGCCTCATCCAACCTCCATGATACATGTACTGCAGTCCTGTTTTCTTCACCTCTTCTTTGCTGCATTCACTGATGACGCCATTCCTTCCCATATAAATGACTCCATTTTAATGGGCACTGCCTTCTGTCACTGTCTTTTCTTACTGTGCGTAGACCAAACTTCTAACTCTTCTTTTGGCTAAGTCACGTAAAGACACATTGTCCATCAAACCCCATCTACAGAGGACATTTCCTTCTAAACCTTCACTTTGTAAAGCATGAATTGTTGCTCTGGTTTTTCAGTCATTTTGTTAGGTGGGTTTTCTTTCACTGTCAGAATAGCTTTTGACACTCAGACTTGACACAGTCACATAAACCTTATGAAAATATCTGACTTTAACTGCATTTTTTGACAAGCCTTCTTTGGGAACCTCTGTGAGGTTTTTCTCAGCCACTCAGCCCCCTGAAGAATGCATGGCTTCAATTCTTGCTACCTGTCTTCTGTGCACCCTTGTGGTGACAGAGAAGCCAGAACAAGGCATGTGGCACATCTGCAGCTTTCCAGCTTCCCAGCCACCAGCACCACCAGCCCAGGAGAAGGGACAGCCCTGTTCCCCCCACAACCCTGCTCCAGGACCAGTTCCCCTACAGTCCGCTCATGTGGTGGGCAGCAAACAGCTCTGGGGAGGTGAATCTTACTCTCCAAGAGGCAGCAAGTATTTTTCTGCTGGGTCTGAGAGCCTCAGAAGCTCAAGGAGTAAACAAGGGTCCAGCAGCATTCCTTCCAGCCAGCCAGCACCACCACTTCACTGCTAACGTGACATCTTTGTCAGGCTGTGTCAGCAGGGACAAGTTTTTGCTAGCATGACAACAGCACTGGCACACCACCCATTCTGTTCTCACTGATCCTGGGACAAAAGTCACCAGAAAAATGTTGAAGATGACTCTAACAGCCACGAAGTCTTAGCAGAGAGTGGAGAATTTCCTGAGCTGCAATCACACTGCCAGAACTTGCCCATCAGAACCCCCACAGAGGGCAGAAAGTTCCTCTCTTGCAAGGGTTCAACCCAGTTATAATTAGTGCTGGGCAGAGCTGAAGAACATAGTGCTTCAAATGCTCCATGCTGGAGTGTTGCTAATGCTCTGAAAGTCAACACAAGGATGAAGTGCTTTGACACTGCATTTCGAGCTCGGCTTTGCAAAAAGGAAAATGCACTTTAGCCCAAAATATTTTCAAAGACTGAGGTCAAAGAGAAAAGCAGGTTCAAGACCTCTGCTTTCAAAAGGAAGACTTTAACAACATTTCATTCCTCTCCTCAAAAACCAAAACAAATCTACAAAATCCTGCCATATATGGGTGCAAACGATATACAGATGTCTTGTAAAGATTTCCTTCAGTACCAGGAGGACAAGCCTCAGGGATGCCTGCAACCACAGCTTAGGGGGTTGTCTGCACCTTGGGACAGCATCCCTTTTCTTGTTATTACTCTGTTTTCTTCAATGTCAGCAACTCCTTGGGATCTCCAAAAAGGTCCCAAGGGGAACAAAGTTGTGAACAACAGAAAAAAGCACCTAGAAAGACCCAAGAGCAGCAGTATGTTCCAATGAAATGACACTGTACTTCAACTCAAAGTAAAAGCTACTGTCTGCTAAACTTTAGCTTCAGTGGGCTCCACAGTTTAACTACTACATTGCATGAAAGGCAACAGCCAGCACTGCGTGGCAGTTGATGTCTGCCCCTTCACACAGGCACCCAGGTCAGACAAAAAAAAAAAAAAAAGAAAGAGGCATTTTTGTAAGCAGTGCAAATTCCTTTCCACAAAATAACTGGGAAAACACAAAAGAGATCATAGAGTGGTTTGGGTTGAAAAGGACCTTAAACATCATCTAGTTGCAAACCTCCTGCCATGGCCACGGACACCTTCAAGTAGACCAGGTTGCTCAAGGCCTCATCCAGCCTGGCCTTGTTGACTTCCAGGGAGGGAGCATCTACAACTTCCCTGGGCAACCTGGTCCAGTGTCTGAACACTCTCGCTGTAAAGAATTTCTTCCTAATATCCATCCTAAATCTCCCCTCTTCCGTCTTAAAGCCGTTCCCCCTCATCCTATCAGTACAAGGCTTTGGAAGAGGTCTCTTCCTGGCTTTCCTGTAGCTGGAGCCTGCTATTAAGTCTCCCTGGAGCCTTCTCTTCTCCAGGCTGAATAGACCCAGCTCCTCAGACTGTGTTCATAGCAGAGGTGCATCAAGCCCTCTGAACACCTGTGGGGTCCTGCATCAGTTAAATGTCCTTCTTGTATTGAGGGCTTCAGAGCTGTATGCAATCCTCCAGGTGAGGTCTCACCAGAGCAGAGGGGCAGTCACCTCCCTTGACCTGCTGGCCATGCCTCTTTTGATGCAGCCCAGGACATGGTTGGCTTTTTGGGCTGCCAGCACACACTGCCAACTCATGTCAAGCACCTCATCAAATAGCAGCCGCAAGTCCTCCTCTATAAGGCTGCACTTGTCACTCAGCCTGTATTTGTGCTTGGGATTGCCCCAACCCAGGCACAGGACCTTGCACTAGGCCTTGTTGAACTTCATGAGGTTAGTTAGCATGGCCTCACCTCTCCAGTCTGCCCAAGTCCCTCTGGAAGCATCTCTTCACTCCAATGTGTCAGCCAAGTACACAGTTTGATGTCATCACATCCTTGCTGACAGTGCCTCAATCCCACTGTCCTTGTCATTGACAAAGATGTTAAACAGCACTGGTCTCAATGCCAACCCCTAAGAGACACCACTTGTGACTGGTCTCCATTTGGAAATTGAGCTGTTGACCACAAGCCTCTGCATGCAGCCATCCAGTCAGTGGTCCATCCCTCAAGATCATGTTTTTCCAGTCTAGTGAGCAGGATGTTACATGGGACAATGTCAAATGCTTCACACAAGTCCAGGTAGATGATGCAACAGGAAATTCTTCCCCTTCAGAACACCAGCTTGCATCCAGACCATACTGATGAGAGACAAATCCATCAGGTGCCAATCAGTAACCTGGATTAGCATCCACATTCCTAAACCCAGCAGCTCCTCGTAGAAAATTCAACCAAACCCAGAGTTTAACTTGTCAGAAAAGCAAAAAGTGGAAAACAAAAAACAGCTGTGCAGTCACTTCTGCCTGCCCACAACCAATGCAAATGATGTCTAGATGCAAGGAGGAGACACTGAGGTGACTGCAGAGCTGGTGCTGCTCCCAAGCACTAAGCTCACTTTCAAGAAATCACCATTACTGCTACAGGCTAGCACAATCTGCTCTGGTGCTAACTGAATTTAACCAAGATTTTTCCCAATGTGAAGCAACTAGATAAATAAATCAGTAGAGAAGAGAGCAGTAGAACAAGAACAACTATGTTTAATCTACAGGAAATGTGGTTGTTATTAAATTCACCCCTTAGAAACACAGGGAAAATGCTCTGCTGAGTATTACAATGCTGTAAGACACTCAATAATCTCTTATGTATAAAGCATCCAGCTGAGGGAGAGAGAAAATGATTCCACGTTTAGGTTCGCTGATGTGACTGCATAATAGAATCACAGAATGTCAGGGGTTAGAAGGGACTTCGGGAGATCAGCAGGTTCAACCCCCCTGCCAAAGCAGGATCACATAGGGAAGGCCACACAGGAACATGTCCAGGTTGGTTTTGAAAGTCTCTGTGTGAAGACTGGGAGGATCAGAAAAATTTTTAAAAGCTTTTGTGGGTTTTTACTTCTAGTTTTCATCCATGCAATTCACGGAACAAAGTAAAACATAGCGGCACTAAATCAGGTATGATTTGGTACTAGGTGATCTCCAGAGGTCCCTTCCAACCCCCACCATTCTGGTATAACTGGTATGACTTAGTCTGTACTGGGAGGTCAAAAAAAAAAGTTCAAACAAAACACAAACAAACAAATAAACAAAACCCAACCCTTAAAATCCCTAATACTACTTGGGTTGCACAGAAATTTATAGTGCAAGTAGGATATTCTTCACCATGAGTGTGGTAAGGCACTTGGAAAACATTGCCCAAGCAATCGTGGAGTCTCCAAGCTTGACACTGTTCAAAGCAAGGTTGGATAGGTCCTCATCCAACTTGGGCTAGTAGGAGGTGTCCACGGCAAGGGGGTTAGAAATAGATGATCTTTAAGATCCCTTCCAACCCAAACCATTCTCTGCCTTTATGATATAATGCAAACACTGCAGTTCAGATGTGGATACAGGCTCCTGTATGTTCACCTCATTCCACAGAAGCAGTCCTGACCCAGACAGACAACAACGACCAATAACAGAGTAGCATTAGCCTACTAGACAAGTATCCGCTTTTATTTTTCCAGAAACACAGCAATCCTCCTCAGAAACTTCCTGCTCCACACATGGATCCATGATTTACAGGGCACCCAAGAATAAGTCTTGTACATACTAGATTCTCAGGCCTTTTTATCTGGGTTTTATTCAGGCACTTTTCAGAGCTGGAACAGACCCCCTGGGATAACTGCTGGAAAGACCAACTGAGACAAAAGGGCTGTGCCCAGGAATGCCAGAAACACACAAGGGTATCGGAAACTGTGCAACAGAAACAAACAACATCAACACAGACACCTCTGTGGTGTTCAGTAGCGTATACGCACCTCCCGAGCACCTTTCCACTCTAGGTATATCAGGCATCCAACCTCTTAACTCTCCTCAGATACTCTACTTCTGTGGAGCAGCTCAAGCTGCAACAAATTCTCCCAAACTTGCCAAAATCATATGTGATACCAGAGTTTCTCTGGAAATTACAATTATCACTACCCAAGCCAAGTAAGATTGAAAGAGCAAATTCTGCCTCTGAAAGCATCATGGCAATAAGTCCATCAGCTCTCGGGGCTTCAGGTTGGAAGTAGCATTTGTTACTGAGGACACTGAGCTCCCAGGTGAAAAGCCAGTGCCAACAGAGCTGTGTGACTCACAGCACTCACCGTGGCGAGGACAGACCTGACTAAAATGCCATGGGACTGAAAACAGAAAGTAATCCTTCATCATCATGTGAAATAACAGGTCACGGACAGAGATCTTCGGGGTTTAAACCAGGACAGGACTGCCATGGGACACTGTGATACTAATTATTCCAAGAACCCTTCAGAGTAACAGACAGGAGGGAGAGGAGAGAGAGACAGAGAGTAATTAAAGCTCTGTAATTATTATTTTTAAACAAAAGAGTGTTCAGCTGCGAGGCTGAGCCTCTTCACGGCTGCTTGGGCTCCTGCAGCAGGCATGGTCAGAGCTGGGGCTCGGCTGGGCACAGCTCCAGGGCAGTGTGGGCAGGAGCAGTGTGGCACTGCCAGGCAGCAAGCCTCCAGTCCAGAGCACAGAGCAGGAACAGGAAACTGGCACGTGGCCCACGCCGTCTGAGACTACCAGTTATTATAATGCAGTGCTGGCAAAGCTCCTGCAGCCATAGAAAGAGAGGAGGAAAATTAACTCAGGTTTAATAAACACTCTAGGATAAACATGATTTTCAGATAGACACCAGACAGAAATAAGCTCTTTCTTAAAGACACCGCCTGCTTCCAGGCAACAGCATCCAGATCTTCAACCAACAAGGTATCCCACAGCTTTTCCTTATGTCTGTCTCAAAGAAAGGTTCCAAGAGGGTTGGTTGGGTTTTTTTTTTCCTTCCTCATTTCAAATACAGCATCACCGTGTCTCAGATGACAGTAGAACAAAATGAGAATAGGGGATGGTAGGTTTCTGTTACAGCCCAGCCAGCTTGAGTACCTTTACACCAGATAACCTTTCGGTCATGACAAACAGCACAACTAGGGCAAGTGTGTTTGTAGGGTCAAGACTTCTGCAGAAACCCACACAGAGGGCTCGGAAAACTTCACCCTTAGGTAAGAGTGCCGCCCAGAGCACCTAGTGATACAACGTTGCTCAACTGTGTACACCAGAAAGATCAACAGACCTCAAGGCAGCAGGGAAGGGATGATGAGCACTTCAGACTCATCTGCATGCTTGGAGACTTGGTATTGCAAAAGACCCAGAGGCCCTGGGACACATGGAAACAGAGCAGCTCCCTGATGAGGAGAGGCTGAGAGACCTGTGGCTCAGGTCTCTCATACTATATATATACTGTATACAGGTATATATATACTCTATATGTATACTAAACAGTACAGCTAAAGGATGAGAGACAAAGAGGATGGGGCCACTCTTTTTGGTGGTGCCCAGTGACAGGGCAAGGGGCAACAGGCACAAACTGTTCTTCCACCTGAAGAACAACTTCTTTACTGTGAGGGTGTTGGAGCCCTGGAGCAGGCTGCTCAGAGGAATTGTGGAATCTCCTTCTCTAGAAAGATTCCAAACCTTCCTGGACACTGTGATCCTGGGCAACCTGCTTTGGGTGAATGGGTTGGACTGGATGATCTCCAGAGATCTCTCCCAACCCTCCCCATGCTGGGATTCTGTGAACTGCAAGAGATGACACTGGGGAGGTTTTTGCTAGCAAGATAAATTACCACAACCACATCGAAGGGCAGAAAGTAGCACTAAGTGACAACACATCATCCACTGCAGTCCCAAAGTCCTATTTGGAGGGGTAAGTACAAGATCTAGCAGTCAATGTTCTGGTTGGGAGCTGCAGTGTGAAAGGCTGCCATCCAAATAAGTCCCACTTAAAGTCAGACTGAACTCTGAAAGCGACTGCAAGTTACAGCTGAGTGCCAGCACATTTCAAGGATAAGACAGACAAAATAAATACAAACTTTTTTTAAAAAAACTATGAATTCTCCATGAGTTGTAACAACCAGAGATAAAGAAGATCCTGGGAAATTTTGATCTTGCTTCCAGATGTCATGGGCACAATTAGGTTGGAGCAAGATCAAACTGATTGTGTCCTCACAGCCTTGTAAGTCCACATTGCGGCAAATCCACAGAAGAACAATATGTTGCAGGTTAGAATGATGGAAACGGCAGAGTCCAGTTGTCTCTGCTGACAAAATCAGAGCTACCTAAGGCTAGTGAAAGAATTAGTGAGAGAGAAGGTGTGGAAGAAAGAACAAACTGTCAGTGCCCCTGCAGCAGCAGAATTAACACAGGAAATTGTGAATGTTCTCTGGGGAGTTTCCACTCTGCACAAGCTTCCCACTTGCAGCCACATTGCAGCATGGCCTCTGCCTCAGCTGACAGCCCAGTTAACACAGAACCAGTATGAAGACTTCAGATTCCCTTCAAGTGTTGATCCAGAAATACACTCACCTGCCTTCCTACAGATACCCAAGAATATCCAGAGGGATAGACTGACAGGTGAACACTCCCATAAACACAAAAAGTAAGTTTTTTCCTTGTTAGCTTTGATATCTTGTCGGTCAAACGGAGCTTCCTCCTTTGAGAATTGAAACCAAACCCAGGCTACCACAGCACTACCAGAACAAGCAGATCAGTTTTTCCACATAGACGAGAGGCCCAGAAATCTCAACAGGCATAAGAAAGGGACAACACTTATTTTGAAAAGAAGACATAAGGTCAAAGTTTGACCAGACGAGTGATGGAAACCCACCAACCCATACAGCAACTCCTGCACTTCTGTTATTCATCAGTTACAGGCAATGGGACAAATTTCTTTTTGCTACAGATCAGCAAGATGGTATTTTCATGAAGAGACTTGGCTTAATGGCCACGGTGATCGATGACCTTAGAGGTCTTTTCCAACCAAAACAATTCTATGACATCCAGGAGATCTTGCTGTGTGACCAGTGAACACGCCATGGGCCAAGGCAGAAAGACTCTCCAGGGGCATCAGTGCTCAGTGGAGCCATTTTGCATTCCTAGGCAGAACGCATCCTGCTGTTTCCCTGCTCTCAAACCCTTTCTGTCACACATACTTTACAAACCCCCACATTCATTTTTTTGCTTCCCACATCTTCTTGAAAGAAGAACCTAATCCTGTGTCAGTGAAGACAGGCTGTTATTATCTACAGGAAATACAGGAGATACTCATCTTATCTGGGGCTCAGCATAAACAGTGGTTGGGGAGAAGGGAAGTGCAGAGCACACTGCAGCCCTGCCACTCCATATGGCCCTTACAAACACCAAAGGACCCAGTGCTTTGTCCCACTCTTTTTTTCTTTTTTTTTTGCAGCAGGGAATGGGACACTGTCCCCAGAGGAGAGGGGCAAAGGCAGAGCTCACCCTTATCAGTAGGACCCATAAGGGTCCGAGCTCACCCCTAAGCAGGATTCTGCTGCCTGTGCAAGCCAGGGTCACTTCAAGCAATGCTTCCAAGACATCAGCACATGAAGGAATAACGGTTTTCTTCACATAAAAAGGGGGAAAGTGAAAATATTTCCCATTCCAAAGGCAAGTGATTTCAGCCACATCACACTCACATGATTGCTGCTACAGGGGACTAAAAGAGGCACTGAGCAGTGGGATACAGCCCAGTCCATATCCGAGCTAATTGCTTCTTCAGACGGGGCCACAGAGCAGTAGTGCTGTTGCAGCTGTTTACACCATCCTCCTGAGGCAACCAAAGAGACTTGCATGAGGACAGAGGCACTGCTAACGGCAGAGAACAGAGCGAGGGCCACCACTGCTGCACCTCCCCTGCCTGCCCTTTGCCGCAGCAGACTCCACGCTGGGGAATGAGGAGTGTGTCCTGCTGTGAGAAGCTCTTGTGCTGTTTTGTATTTGCCTATCACCTGGCACAGTAACTGTCTCCTTTATGATGAGAGCTCCCTAGGTGCCATAACAACCTGCCTGTATTTATTTCTCTATTTTCTTTAAAAAGAAAGAAAGAAAAAAATCTGTTATTTTCTACAAAATACCACCGAAAATAAAGTGCGCAACAGCTCTGTACAGACTTGTGTGCAGGAACAAATATCTAGGATACTATTCCAAAAGAAAGGTAAAATCATTGCTATAAATTCATTTTCCTTTGACAACTGTTCCACTTCTTTCCTTCTAAATGAACTAAAAACAAAACAAAAGTCTTAGTTAAAAGACAAGAGAACCTCTCATTGATTTTTGGGGTGACAAGAGAGACAAGACTTGGAGGACAACAGAAATCTTTTGTGTGAGAGGGCCAGTGTGTTAGTGACAGGTAAGAACTCAAGCAATGAACCTTCCAGAAAATATGGGTCTCCAGAAGTATGGTTGCTCATTAAGCTTCAGCTGCGTGAAGAAAACAGTCAAGAAAAACAAAACGTCTCAGTGTTCAAAGCCAGGTTCATGAACAGCTCCACTACTTCATTATGCTGAAAAACAGAAAGAGGAAACCTGCTCTAGTGGGACGTGTCCCTGTCTGTGGCAGTGGGGTTGGAACTAGATGATCTTTAAGGTCCCTTCCAACGTTCATTCTATGAATCTATGAAAGATGTTTCTATACATTTTGCCACCACTTCTTGCTTGACAGTACAGAATTGCTTTTGCACAGCAGCCATTTCAGACCTGAAACAGAATTAAATGTGCCACAGAGAGGATTTGTAGTTTCTTCTGAAGGTCTTCATGTTGCTTCCTGTCAGCACAGCTTGCCCCGCCTAAAAGGAAGGATATGCTGCAACAGAGTGGCATTTATTTGCAATTAGCTATTTGCCTCAAAATTTTAGCATCTCCAAAACATCTTGGGTGGAGGAAGGAGGTGACAAATCATCTAGAGGGTGGCAAGAAGATGAGAGTTTCCATTACAAACTACATGTTAGGTAGTCCCAGCCCAAAAAAGATCATGCTGCTATACTAGGATGTGACGAAACAAAGTTCAGAGTTCACGTGTGTCAGATTACAAGAGTAACATTGGCTTTAACTGAGGGCAGCTCACATCTCAAACCTGTGTGAACACCATCAACTCTGAAGATCAGTTAAAAGTGACCCTTGGATTTCAGCCTGTCTTGAAGTTTGGACTTTTTCAGACACTGGAAGAGTTTTTAGCAAATATTTTCACACATTATAAGCACTTACTTTCGGTCCCAGACACAGAAATGGAAGCAGGAAAAGGTACAAACTGGTTTTCCAAATTAATTTTTACACAGGTAGAGGCCCTAATAAAAAAAAAAAAAAAAAAAAAAAGACAGACCCAAAACCTAGAGTAAATAGAATGATTTGGCTCAAGGCTCAGCTCACCATAAAATACTTAATAATTATGAGACATTGCCCCATTCATCAGGAGACTAAAACAAGAAAAGCAAGAGAGACAAAGGGTCACCACTTGCTGTCTGATTCTCTAGCCCAGGTGAAAAACTATCCTCCAGTTTGCCAGATGAAGTAGGGGTTCTTAAGAAGTTAATAATCACTATTTTAGAAATCGTATTTTGAGGATACAGATGTCACAAAGTAACCTAGTCATGAAAGATTGCTAAACTAATCTGTTAATTAATTGAGGCCTACCACTACACTAATTTTCTGCATACATTTGCTATGTTTTCCTTCAGAACTCAAAGGAGAATTTTAATCTCTGTCACTCTTTCCTCTTATACACATGAAGAAAGGAAGGGAAAAAAAATCATTGAGTAAAATACTGCCAGAGTACATTGCAGCTCAGTAGATGGTAATTTGGGAATACAAAAGATATGCTCACAAATCCCATTAGGCATACCAAACACATGTGTGGAGGTCTCCATCACAAAAAAGCAAACCAAAACAAAGACAAAAAAAAGGAGTATATTAAGCTACGTGTAACTTGACTGTATGTAGGTGAAAAGCATGGCTATTTCCTTTACCAAAACCACCAGCATGCTGATAAACAGCAAGCAGTGGCAACTGGCCAACAAACGCACTGTAAATAGCAAGAATGTTACACACTACCCAAAGACAGCAGCAAAATGAGTTGGGACTATGGAAACTCAGTTGCAAAGGGATTTTTACAGAAGCACATTCATGGATTTTTAAGTTTATAATCTCAAACATGTACATATGAAAAGGTTAATGTTCTTCTGTTTCTTCCCTTTGGAAGTCATGAAGAAGGCAAAAATAAAGAGCTCTTTGATACCATCGCAGCCTACATGGAGATGCTATTTAACAGCATGAATGGAGAGAGACTAATTTCCTTTAAAGCAAATCCCAAAGTCTTCTATGAAATTCTCACATAACAAACCTCTGTTTCATGTTTTTCAAGATCAAATCTGGGAGAAAAAAAATCATTACTCTAAAGTCTGCAAGTCTTTTAATTCCTGTGCTAAATAATAAGCATTAATCACAGTTTTAGATTAAACTCAGATAAACATATGTTAAGAAAATGCAGCTTTGCAGCTTTTGCAGATAATGTGCTTGAGTCTGCACTTTGGTCTGTCCTCTCTCCCAGCAAAGGCAGGAGGTTTACATCCCAGCAGCAACTTCAAAATAAACTTTTCACCCAGCAGTGTGTTCTAGCAAAGTGTCAAAAGTTCGATCCAGTTACAAACAATGTGCAAAGATACCATCATTCAGATCCTCCATGAAGTTTAAGCCCTTCCACAGCAAGACTTGGTGCTATGGAAAGCTTCCACCAGCTCCTGTTTCAAACACTGTCCAGTGACTGTGTCATAGAATCACAGAATTGTTTGGTTGGAAAAGACCTCCAAGATCATCAAGTCCAGCCACCCTCCAACTTCACCAAGGTTGGTGCCAGACTATGTTCCACAGAGCCACATTCCTGTAACCTTTAAACATCTCCAGGGACGGGACTCAACCACCTCCTTGGGGAACCTATTTCAGACTTGAAAAACTCTTTCAGGGAAGAAATTCCTTCCAATGTCAATGACATTTAACACACAAGGGCCTGAAGAACAACCCCACATCACCAAGAGGGCTGTGAAGAGCTAAACTATGAGGTGGTTGTTTTGGCAGGGTCAAAAATAATTCTACATTTCACCAAGACATCACCACAAGAAGAGATGGCACCCAATTCCCATGCAAGAAATCGACTGTAAGCTAATGGCATAGATGGGTTTCAACTCTCCCAAATGGTGTCAAAAAGAAGACCATAAGACTCTTCCTCCCATGAGGCAGGCAGAAAATGAAAAAAAAAGGGCACAGGATTTGGGAGTTTGTGTTTTATGCCTTGCTTACTGAAGGCACTTCTGTAAGCTGTTACTGAAACAAACATCTCCCTACAGCCCTCTTCCTTCACCTGTAGTTCTTCACCTTAGTCCACTTAATTGATCACTGGGAATGGACTTCATTCAACGCTTTAAGATCTGCTTGCACAGATTGCTCCCTTAGACATTGGCAAAGTTTTTATCTAATGAGCACTTGCCTGTTAATCTAAGATGGAATTCTTTAACAAATGAATTGGGTGTCTCATACATTACTGGTTGATCATGTTTCATTAACACCTGGAAGAAAGGCTTGGTAACACCTTAGCAGTCTTGCCTCTGGGCTGCATCAAGAGCAGCGTGAGCAGCAGGGCAAGGGAGGGGATTCTGCCCCTTTACTCTGCTCTCTTCAGACCCCACCTGGAGTACTGTGTACACTTCTGAAGCCCCCAGCACAGGAACAACATGGAACTGTTGGAGTAGGTGCAGAGGAGGCCATGAAGATGCCCAGAGGGCTGCACAGCAGGTCTCCTATGAGGACAGGCTGAGAGAGTTGAGGCTCTGCAGCCTGGAGAAGAGAAGGCTTCCAGGAAACCTTAGAGTAGCCTTCCAGTGTCTGAAGGGGGCTACAGAAAGGCTGGGGAGGGACTACTGACAAGGTCTTGTAATGACAGGACAAGGGGCAATGGGTTTAAACTGGATGTTAGAAGGAAGTTCTTTACAGTGAGGGTGGTGAGACACTGGCACAGGTTGCCCAGGGAGGTTGTGGCTGCTCTCTCCCTGGAGTGTTCAAGGCCAGGTTGGACGAGGCCTTGAGTGACCTGTACTAGTGGGAGGTGTCCCTGCCTATGGTAGAGGGTTGGAACTAGATGATCCTTGAAGTCTCTTCCAACCTTGCCATTCTATGATTCCTTCTGTGAAGGCTATGGCCAGCTGCATGCAGAGGGCTGAGGACTGATGCTGACAGCCTTGAGGACCCATGGAGGCCAGCTCCCCCCACCAGTGACCCTCACAGCACAGGAGGAAGCACCGCAAGCCTGGGGAGAGCCAGTGGCACATTCACCATGACAATGAAGATAAGGAGGTTGCACCTGAAGAAAGGATAACATCATTAACTGAAATGGTCATTTACTTACCCCTGTGAGCACTTTGAAAGGAAATAAGGATCCAGTCTTAAACAGAGGGGGAAAGACAAGAAATAAAGGGATGGATAAGTGAGAGCTCAGGTTCTGTTTGCAGCATGTACACTTTGAAACAAGCATTGCATTTACAATGCAGGTGGAAAACATCCTCCAAAGTCTCCAATGAAAGGCCTGAGTTTTCCAGAGTTAAAGTAAATACGCATGAAGAAGTCAACTTATGATCCGGAAGTGATGTATGTCTTTTCCCTTTTGTAACTAAAAAAAGGATCAGTATCTTTTAAAATATGAATAAAGCCTGACATGAGCACTGTAATGGGAGGCTCACAGCAACAACAACTGAATTAATGGAGTCAGCTGGCATTTAAACAAGAATGGGCAGAACTTGTTTGTCATTTTCTGGTATTTAAGCCAAATAGCTACAAGGCTGGCGTAGGAGGGCAGCATCTAAGCTCAAGATACACAAGTAAAGGAATATCAAAGTAATAGTTTGCAACAAAGTAGCCTCAAGAATGATAATATCAGGTAATCGTCACTATGACGATTTAACTGCAGCATTTGGAGTTGTTCATTATGTTGGGGTTTTTTTTTAATTATTATTTATTTCAGCTTTGGCCAACTATTTTTAAGGTGTTTCTAACTAGCCAGGGCTACTGAACATTGCTCTAAGGTTCACTGTCAATTGAATTGATATAGAAAAGGAACAATGAGGAATCTGTCTCTCAGCAAGCATGTTAAAGTTTAACATCCACGGTATGACCCTTCTCCTCTTAAGACAATGTGGAGAGGGAGAAAGAAACCCTTCCCAAACTGGACAGGGCTTCTGAAGAGCAGCAGTTAACACACCAGAGCATGAAGCATCCCTGCAAATGCCATATCCTACCTAGTCCCTCCAACACACTTTCACATCTGCTGTGCAGCTCTCAGCTCACCACGGACAGATCATCTGCCCACACACAGCCAGCGATGAGGTTCTTAGTCACTAAGAAATGATGCCAAGCAGAACTTACCCTCTAACTTTCTGCTGGGCTGCAAGATTCATCTTCTCTTTCAACATTAAGAGAGGCAGAAAGTTTTGGAAGTTGATCATAATTACTGGGATCCCTTCACTGTGCTTTCTGAGGTCAAGAAATATGTGTTGAGTCTAGAAGCAAAACTTCTTAAGTAACACAAGCAGTATTTTATACACACATAATATCCCCACGTATATGTAGTGTATATATGAAGGCATAGTCATATATACAATATATGCCACAAATATTTTGAGAACAAGATCTACCAAGTGAGATTTCAGGCCTTAATCCAACCTTTGTGGATAGGAAGATTAGCTTCCACCTGTGTTCTCTCAGTCTCCTTGCAGCCTCCTCATGGTTTCAGAAGCTGATCACAAGGACAAATGAGACAAGGGATTAGATGTGGATCCAGCTTCATCAGGTGCTTATGTTCTCCCACTCACAAGGGTTTTTGTGAGAAGAAGGGACAGTTTGCTGAGGGCAGACTGTTTGTGGTTTCTTCTGTTTCTGGGTGTCTTTGTGTCACCCAGAAGAGTAAGGCTGGCTGAAGGAAGAGTATGAGATGTGACAAGCACTATCATGTCCTAAGTGGTAGATGAATGCAACCAAACCAGAAAACAAGGAAACTGCTGTTTACCGTGCATCACTCTTGGAGGATCTATTAAAACAAGAGCTCTCCAGCATCCAAATTTGATCAATCAGAAGATGAGACACACTTCAGCTGAGGTTCATATCCTTCTGATTCGTAAACTGCACTGGCAAGGACAGCTGCAGTCAGCTATTCCTAATAAACACCTTAAAGTCACTGTAAACATAGTAGTGTTTTACAACTGCCCAAAACAACAATTAGATTTTTCTCTACCACAATATTCTGGACTCAGGGATGCCACCATTCTGCATGGCTATTGTGTGATAGCAGGGCAAGGAGGACATAGTACAGTACATATAGGATACAGGGGAAATGATATGTTAGTTTCACAACATGATTGGTGCAACATACCATGACCATGCCAGAAAAACTAGCTGGGGCTGCTACAGAGTGGAGGTGTTAGACTGGCAGGGAGGAGCAGTTGTGCAGATGCTTTAGGCATTTAAGACTCTCTCTCCCTGCTTACAAGCTCTCCTCCAGACGCTCTCAGCCTTTGCCACCTATAGGGCAAAAGCCACAGCCTGGTCCCTTGGGATAAAAAGCAGTCTCCCCTAAAAGTAGACTCAGGTTTTATACCCTTTGAAAAGATGTGAAAGCTTCCTGCTCTGCATTCCTTCTGCAGACAGCCAGTGCCTCTCCAGAGGCTGATGGGGGGAAGTCCAAACACAGACAAAACCCATTGCATTGCCATAAATCTCCCACAAAGGATTCGATTTCTGAGCCCAGCCACTGCTGAAGCCAGGCAGCGTGTGAGGCCACAGAGGTGTGACTTTGGTCAGTGTACATTGCCAGAAAGCCATAGGTACTTCTTCCAAGTCAAATGAACATCACAGTATCCCTACCTCACTTTTACATCCTGCACTACCTTCATCTCAAGGCTACTGGAAAAAGCCAAACCACTAGATCAAGAAAACAACAGCAAACACACTGCTATGCACCTGCTCTGCTTTGAGGACAAGTCAAGTCTGGCTTATGAAGGCATAAAGACTGAAGAGGTTGGGATGGCTAAGATCAATGAATACATTCCACTGGGATGAATGCAGGAGACAAAGGGGAACAGAGCTATTTTGTCTGTGGTATCTTTAACAACCACCCCAGCACACCCGCCTCTGAACAGCGACAGCAGAAATCTAACCCCCCTGGCTTGGCTGGAGGCCTGCATTGCAGGGCACCTGACCCCAGGACTTCCTAAGCTCCCTGCTGGGATGGATCTCCAGGAACAGCCAGCATGAGTTACGACCAAACAGCAGCAACGGGCAGCAGCAGGGCTGCAAATAACTTCCTCCTGCTGTAATCACAGCCAGGCGAGCAACACGGGCAGGGAGCGCCTGCTTGGGCAGCAGGGCAGGGCAGGGCACACAGTGCCTCGCACAGCACCACCTACCCTGTGTGCAGCCACCAGCCACACTAGATCAATCCTGCTCTTCTACCTTTCCCCTCCATTAACCCCAAAATTCTCTTTAACACAAGGTTGAGCAAAGGGGAAGAAAAAAATTAAAATGGGAAGTGGAGCAAGGCAAAATGATCTCTTTGAGGCTTCTTGCTCATCCTTTCTGACTCAACATCTCCTTCCTGCATCGTCTCATCTAGCTGCCCATGCCCCACTCTGTTCAGGGCAGCTGCCAAACTAAAAACCACCTGCTTGCACTAGCTGTGCTTTTGGTTGTCCCAGAAAGGACCAGAGAGTTATCTACAGAAGTGTATGGATGAAACAGCACATAAAATAGGTGGCAAGAAGAATAGTTTTCCACACAACCTACCACACAGGCACAAAATAAGAAGAGTAGAATGATACAATGCTAGGGGTTGGAGAGGACCTCAGAGATCACTGAGTCCAATCCCCTTCCACAGGGCAGCTTACACAGGAACACATTCAGGTAAGTTTTGAAAAAAAGTTTTGAAGACTTCACAATCACTCAGCGCAGCCTGCTCCAGGGCTCTAGCACCCTTGTTAGAAAATGAAGAGCTACCACAACCCTCACAGCAAAAGAGTTTTGTCTCATGTTGAGGTGGAAATTCCTGTGATTGAGTTTATGTCCATTGCTTTGTAAGGTACAAGGACCACAGACACCAGCCCTGTGGCCACACAGGCATGAAGATCATCCAGGTACAGAAAGGGCAGCCCTTGGTGGAGCCATATGAAGCCGCTGACCCCAGGTAGAAAAAAAAATAATTTAAAAATCTACAGACATGCAAGTAGCCACAGAGAATTAAAACAAATCTGCAGCTACAACTCAGCTTAAACTTCTCTTTCAAAAAGCTAACGGAAGTTGGTTGAGGATTTTTTTTTTTCCTGTGTGTTGGCTTTTGTGCTGGATTTTTTATCTCTGTTCCTTCTGGAAATGAACCCGCAACCATGCTTGAGTATCAACAATAATTGGGCAGTATCATTGTTGTTTTATGAGCACTAATAAATGTAGATAAGAGACTTGCAAAGATGATATCTCCCAAACTTCTGTAGAGCTACCAGGTAA